>JAHCLQ010000406.1:0-75111 GCA_023678885.1 Pogostemon cablin
TTCATTACGATGCATGTTTCCTTCATCATGATGCTCATTTCTTACAACATGCTTCATATTTCCTTCATCTCTATGTTCATTTCCAACATCATGATGATCATTTCCTTCATCATGATACAAATTTTCTTCATAATGATGCTCATTTCCTTTGTCATGATGCGTATTTCCTTCATCTCTATGTTCATTTCCAACATCATGATGATCAATTTTATTCATCATGATGCAAATTTTATTCATAATGATGCTAATTTCCTTCATCATGATGCTCATTTCCTATATCATTACCTAATTTCCTTCATGATGATCCATATTTTCCTTCATCATAATGCTCATTTCCTAAATCACGATGCATATTCCCATCATCATGATTCTCATTTCTTTCATCATGATGCTCATTTTCTTCATCATGATGCATATTTTCCTTCATCATAACGCTCATTTCCTACATCACGATACATATTTCAATCATCATGATGCTCTTACCTTCATCTTGATGCTCATTTCCTTCGCTATAATGCATATTTTCTTCAGCATGTAATCATTTACATCATCATGATGCTAATATACTTCATCATGAGCCGTATTTCCTTCGTCATTACGCTCATTTCCTTCTTCATGATGCTCATTTCCTACATTATGATGCTCATTTTCTTCTTCATGATGCTCATTTCTTTCATCATAATGTATATTTCCTTCATCATGATTATTATTTCCTAAGTCATTATGGTCATTTCCTTTAATCATGAGGCTTATTTCATTCATCGTGACACATATTTCCTTAATCATGATGCTTATTTCCTACATCATGATACATATTTCCTTCATCATGATGATATTTCCTTCATCGTGATGCTCGTTTATTACATCAATATGCTCTTTTCCTTCATCAAGATGCATGTTTTCTTCATGATGATCATCATTTCCTACGTCACGGTGCATATTCCCATCATCATGATGCTCATTTCTATCATCATGATGCATGTTTCCTTCATCGTGATGCTCATTCCCAATATCATGACCTAATTTCCTTCATCATGATACATATTTTCCTTCATCATAATGCTCATTTCCTACGTCACGATGCTTATTCCTATCATCATGATGCTCATTTCTTTCATCATGATGCTCATTTACTGTATCGTGATGCTCATTTCCTTCACCATGATGCATATTTTCCATCATCATAACGCTTATTTCCTACATCACAATGCATATTTCAATCATCATGATGCTCTTTTCCTTCATCTTGATGGTCATTTCCTTCGCCATGATGCATATTTCCTTCATCATGTAATCATTTACATCATCATGATGCTAATATACTTCTTCATGATGCGTATTTTCTTCATCATGATGCTCATTTCTTTCTTCATGATGCTCATTTCCTACATTATGATGCTCATTTCCTTCTTCATGATGCTCATTTCTTTCATCATAATGTATATTTCATTCATCATGATTATCATTTCCTAAGTCATTATGGTCATTTTCTTTAATCATGAAGCTTATTACATTCATCGCGATACATATTTCCTTAATCATGATGCTCAATTCCTACATCATAATACATATTTCCTTCATCATGGTGATATTTCCTTCATCGTGATGCTCATTTCTTACATAAATATGATCTTTTCCTTATTTCCATAACCATGATGTTAATTTCCTTCATCATGATGTGTATTTACTTCATCATGATGATCATTCACTACATCATGATGCTCAATTTATTCATTACGATGCATATTTCCATCATCATGATGCTCATTTCTTACATCATGCTTCATATTTCCTTCATCTCTATTTTCATTTCCAACATCATGATGATCATTTCCTTCATCATGATGCAAATTTTCTTCATAATGATGCTCATTTCCTTTATCATAATGCGTATTTCCTTTAGTATGATGCTCATTTCCTTCATCATAATTCTTATTTCCATCATCATGATGCATAAATCCTTCATCATGATACTTATTTCCTTCATCATGATGCTCATTTCTATCATCATGATGCATGTTTATTTCATCATGATGCTCATTTCCTATATCATGACCTAACTTCCTTCATCATGATGTATATTTTCCTTCATCATATTTGCTCATTTCCTACGTTACGATGTGTATTTCCAACATCATGATGCTCATTTCTTTCATCATGAATCATATTTCCTATATCATGATGCTCATTTCATTCATTACGATGCATGTTTCCTTCATCATGATGCTCATTTCTTACATCATGCTTCATATTTTTTTCATCTCTATGTTCATTTCCAACATCATGATGATCATTTCCTTAATCATGATACAAATTTTCTTCATAATGATGCTCATTTCCTTTATCATGATGCGTATTTCCTTCATTATGATGCTCATTTCCTTCATCGTAATTCTTATTTCCATCATCATGATTAATAAATCCTTCATCATGATACATATTCCCTTCATCATGATGCTCATTTCTATCATTATGATTCATGTTTCTTTCATCATGATGCTCATTTTCTATATCATGACCTAATTTCATTCATCATGAGGCATATTTTCCTTCATCATAATGCTCATTTCCTGGGTCACGATGCATATTCCCATCATCATGATGCTCATTTCTTTCATCATGATGCTCATTTCCTGTATCGTAATGCTCATTTCCTTCATCATGATGCATATATTTTTGGTCATAACGCTCATTTCCTACATCATGATGCATATTTCAATCATCATGATGATCTTTCCTTCATTTTGACGCTCATTTCTTCGCCATGATGCATATTTTCTTCATCATGTAATCATTTACATCATCATGATGCTAATATACTTCGTCATGATGCGTATTTACTTCATCATGATCATCATTCCTTCTTCATCTCGCTCATTTCCTACATTATGATACACATTTCCTTCTTCATGATGCTCGTTTCTTTCATCATAATGTATATTTCCTTCATCGTGATTATCATTTGCTAAGTCAATATCATCATTTACTTTTATCATGAGGCATATTTCATTCATCGTGATACATATTTCCTTAATCATGATGCTCATTTCCTACATCTTGGTACATATTTCCTTTATCATGGTGATATTTCCTTTATCGTGATGCTCATTTCCTACATCAATATGCTCTTTTCCTTCATTATGATGCATGTTTTCTTCATTATGATCCTCATTTCCATCTTAATTTCCTTCATCGTGATGCGTATTTACTTCATCATGTTGCTCATTCACTACATCATGATGCTCATTTCATTCATTACGTTACATATTTCCTCATGATGCTCATTTCTTACATCGTGCTTCATATTTCCTTCATCTCTATGTTCATTTCCAACATCATGATGATCATTTCCTTCATCATGATGCAAATTTTATTCATAATGATGCTCATTTCCTTTATCTTGATGTGTATTTCCTTCAGCATGATGCTCATTTCCTTTATCGTAATCCTTATTTCCATCATCATGATGCATAAATCCTTCATCATGATACTTATTTCCTTTATCATGAAGCCTATTTCTATCATCATGTTGCATGTTTCCTTCATCATTATGCTCATTTCCTAATCATGATGCATATTCCCATCATCATGATGCTCATTTCTATCATCATGATGCATGTTTCCTTCATCATGATGCTCATTTCCTATATCATGACCTAATTTCCTTCATCATGATGCATATTTTCCTTCATCATAATGCTCATTTCCTACGTCACGATGCATATTCCCATCATCATGATGCTCATTTCTTTCATCATGATGCTCATTTACTGTATCGTGATGCTCATTTCCTTCATTATGATGCATATTTTCCTTTATCATAACGCTCATTTCCTACATCACGATGCATATTTCAATCTTCATGATGCTCTTTTACTTCATCTTGATGCTCATTTCCTTCGCCATGATGCATATTTCCTTCATCATGTAATCATTTACATCATCATGATGCGTATTTCCTTCATCATGATGCTCATTTCCTACATTATGATGCTCATTTCCTTCTTCATGATGCTCATTTCTTTCATCATAATGTATATTTCCTTCATCATGATTATCATTTCCTAAGTCATTATGGTCATTTTCTTTAATCATGAGGCTTATTACATTCATCGCGATACATATTTCCTTAATCATGATGCTCATTTCCTACATCATGATACATATTTCCTTCATCATGGTGATATTTCCTTCATCGTGATGCTCATTTCTTACATCAATATGCTCTTTTCCTTCATCATGATGCATGTTTTCTTCATGATGATCCTTATTTCCATAACCATGATGTTAATTTCCTTCATCATGATGCGTATTTACTTCATCATGATGATCATTCGCTACATCATGATGCTCAATTTATTCATTACGATGCATATTTCCTTCATCATGATGTTCATTTCCAACATCATGATGATCATTTCCTTCATCATGATGCAAATTTTCTTCATAATGATGCTCATTTCCTTTATCATGATGCGTATTTCCTTCAGTATGATGCTCATTTCCTTCATCATAATTCTTATTTCCATCATCATGATGCATAAATCCTTCATCATGATACTTATTTCCTTCATCATGATGCTCATTTCTATCATCATGACGCATGTTTCCTTCATCATGATGCTCATTTCCTTTATCATGACCTAATTTCCTTCATCATAATGTATACTTTCCTTCATCATATTTGCTCATTTCCTACTTTACGATGCATATTTCCAACATCATGATGCTCATTTCTTTCATCATGAATCTTATTTCCTATATCATGATGCTCATTTCACTACATCATGATGCTCATTTCATTCATTACGATTCATGTTTCCTTCATCATGAAGCTCATTTCTTACATCATGCTTCATATTTCCTTCATCTCTATGTTCATTTCCAACATCATAATGATCATTTCCTTCATCATGATGCAAATTTTTTTCATAATGATGCTCATTTCCTTTATCATGATGTGTATTTGCTTTATCATAATGCTCATTTCCTTTATCATAATTCTTATTTTCATCATCATGATGCATAATCCTTCATCGTGATACTCATTTCCTTCATCATGATGCTCATTTCTAGCATCATGATGCATGTCTCCTTCATATATCATGACCTAATTTCCTTCATCATGATGCATATTTTCTTTCATCATAATGCTCATTTCTTACGTCACGATGCATATTCCCATCATTATGATGCTCATTTCTTTCATCTTGATGCTCATTTCCTGTATCATGATGCTCATTTCCTTCATCATGGTGCATATTTTCATTCATCATAACGCTCATTTCCTACATCACGATGCATATTTCAATCTTCATGATGCTCTTTTCCTTCATCTTAATGCTCATTTTCTTTGCTATGGTGCATATTTCCTTCATCATGTAATCATTTACATCATCATAATGCTAATATACTTCATCATGATGCGTATTTCCTTCATCATGATGCTCATTTCATTCTTCATGATTCTCATTTCCTACATTATGATGCTCATTTCCTTGTTCATGATGCTCATTTCTTTCATCATAATGTATATTTCCTTCGTCATGATTATCATTTCCTAAGTCATTATGGTCATTTTCGTTAATCATGAGGCTTATTTAATTCATCGTGATACATATTTCCTTAATCATGTTGCTCATTTACTACATCATGATACATATTTCCTTCATCATGGTGATATTTCCTTCATTGTGATGCTCATTTCTTACATCAATATGCTCTTTTCCTTCATCATGATGCATGTTTTCTTCACGATGATCCTTATTTACATAACCATGATGTTAATTTCCTTCATCATGATGCGTATTTACTTCATCATAATGCTCATTCACTACATCATGAAGCCCAATTTATTCATTACGATGCATATTTCCTTGATCATGATGCTCATTTCTTACATCATGCTTCATATTTCCTTCATCTCTATGTTCATTTCCGACATCATGTTGATCATTTCCTTCATCATGATGCTAGTTTTCTTCATAATGGTGCTCATTTCCTTTATCATGATGCGTTTCCTTCATCATAATTCTTATTTCCGACGTCACAATGCATATTCCCATCACCAAGACGCTTATTTATTTCATCATGATACTCATTTATTTCATCATGATACTCATTTCTTTCATCATGATGCATAAATCTTTCATCGTGATACTTATTTACTTCATCATGATGCTCATTTCTATCATCATGATGCATGTTTCCTTCATCATGATGCTCATTTCCTATATCATGACCTAATTTTCATCATCATGATATATATTTTCCTTCATCATAATGCTCATTTCCTACATCACGATGCATATTCCCATCATCATGATGCTCATTTCTTTCATTACGATGCTCATTTCCTTCATCATGATGCATATTTTCCTTCATCATAACGCTCATTTCCTACATCACGATGCATATTTCAATCTTCATGATGCCCTTTTACTTCATCTTGATGTTCATTTCCTTCGCCATGATGCATATTTCCTACATCACGTAATCATTTACATCATCATGATGCTAATATACTTCATCATGATGCGTATTTCCTTCATCATGATGCTCATTTCCTACATTATGACGCTCATTTCCTTCTTCATGGTGCTCATTTCTTTCATCATAATGTATATTTCCTTCGACATGATTATCATTTCCAAGTCATTATGGTCATTTCCTTTAATAATGAGGCTTATTTCATTCATCATGATACATATTTCCTTTATCATGATGCTCATTTCCTACATTATGATACATGTTTCCTTCGTCATGGTGATATTTCCTTCATCTTGATGTTCATTTCTTACATCAATATTCTCTTTTCCTTGATAATGATGCATGTTTTCTTCATGATGATCCTCATTTCCTTCACCATGATGTTAATTTCCTTCATCATGATGCGTATTTACTTCATCGTGATGCTCATTTCATTTATTACGATCCCTATTTCCTTCATCATGATGCTTATTTCTTACATCATGCTTCATATTTCCTTAATCTCTATGTTCAATCCAACATCATGATGATCATTTCCTTCATCATGATGCAAATTTTCTTCATAATGATGCACATTCCTTTATCATGGTGCATATTTCCTTCATCATAATGCTCATTTCCTTCATCATAATTCTTATTTCTATCATCATGATGCATAAATCCTTCATCGTGATACTCATTTCCTTCATCATGATGTTCATTTCTAGCATCATGATGCATGTTTCCTTCATATATCATGACCTAATTTCCTTCATCATGATGCATATTTTCTTTCATCATAATGCTCATTTCATATGTCACGATGCATATTCCCATCATCATGATGCTCATTTCTTTCATCTTGATGCTCATTTCCTGTATCATGATGCTCATTTCTTTCATCATGGTGCATATTTTCCTTCATCATAACGCTCATTTCCTACATCACGATGCATATTTCAATCTTCATGATGCTCTTTTCCTTCATCTTAATGCTCATTTTCTTCGCTATGATGCATATTTCCTTCATCATGTAATCATTTACATCATCATAATGCTAATATACTTCATCATGATGCGTATTTCCTTCATCATGATGCTCATTTCCTTCTTCATGATGCTCATTTCCTACATTATGATGCTCATTTCCTCCTTCATAATGCTCATTTCTTTCATCATAATGTATATTTCCTTCGTCATGATTATCATTTCCTAAGTCATTATAGTCATTTCCTTTAATCATGAGGCTTATTTCATTCATCGTGATACATATTTCCTTAATCATGATGCTTATTTCCTACATCATGATACATATTTCCTTCATCATGGTGATATTTCCTTCATCGTGATGCTTATTTCTTACATCAATATTCTCTTTTCCTTTATCGTGATGCTCATTTCTTACGTCAATATGCTCCTTTTCTTCATCATGATGCATGTTTTCTTCACGATGATCCTTATTTACATAACCATGATGTTAATTTCCTTCATCATGATGCGTATTTACTTCATCATAATGCTCATTCACTACAATATGAAGCCCAATGTATTCATTACGATGCATATTTCCTTGATCATGATGCTCATTTCTTACATCATGCTTCATATTTCCTTCATCTCTATGTTCATTTCCAACATCATGATGATCATTTCCTTCATCATGATGCAAATTTTCTTCATAATGATGCTCATTTTCTTTATCATGATGCTTATTTCCTTCATCATAATGCTCATTTCCTTCATCATAATTCTTATTTCTATCATCATGATGCATAATCCTTCATCGTGATACTCATTTCCTTCATCATGATGCTCATTTCTAGCATCATGATGAATGTTTCCTTCATATATTATGACCTAATTTCCTTCATCAAGATGCATATTTTTTTCATCATAATGCTAATTTCTTACGTCACGATGCATATTCCCATCATCATGATGCTCATTTATTTCATCTTGATGCTCATTTCCTGTAACATTATGCTCATTTCCTTCAACATGGTGCATATTTTCCTTCATCATAATGCTCATTTCCTGCATCACGATGCATATTTCAATTTTCATGATGCTCTTTTACTTCATCTTTATGCTCATTTCCTTCGCCATGATGCATATTTCCTTCATCATGTAATCATTTACATCATCACGATGCTAATATACTTCATCATGATGTGTATTTCCTTCATCATGATGCTCATTTCCTACATTATGATGCTCATTTCCTTCTTCATGATGTTCATTTCTTTCATCATAATGTATATTTCCTTCGTCGTGATTATCATTTCCTAAGTCATTATGGTCATTTCCTTTAATCGTGAGGCTTATTTCATTCATCTTGATACATATTTCCTTAATCATGATGCTCATTTCCCACATCTTGATACATATTTCCTTCATCATGGTGATATTTCCTTCATCGTGATGCTCATTTCTTACATCAATATGCTCTTTTCCTTGATAATGATGCATGTTTTCTTCATGATGATCCTCATTTCCTTCACCATGATGTTAATTTCCTTCATCATGATGTGTATTTACTTCATCATGATGCTCATTCACTACATCATAATGCTTATTTCATTCATTACGATGCATATTTACTTCATCATGATGCTCATTTCTTACATCATGCTTCATATTTCCTTCATCTCTATGTTCATTTCCAACATCATGATGCAAATTTTCTTCATAATGATGCTCATTTCCTTTATCATGGTGCGTATTTCCTTCATCAAAATGCTCATTTCCTTCATCATAATTCTTATTTCCATCATCATGATGCATAAATCCTTCATCGTGATACTCATTTCCTTTATCATGATGTTCATTTCTAGCATCATGATGCATGTTTCCTTCATATATCATGACCTAATTTCCTTCATCATAATGCATATTTTGTTTCATCATAATGCTCATTTCTTACGTCATGATTCATATTCCCATCATCATGATGCTTATTTCTTTCATCTTGATGCTCATTTCCTTCATCATGATGCATATTTTCCTTCATCATAACGCTCATTTCCTACGTCACGATGCATATTTCAATCTTCATGATGCTCTTTTCCTTCATCTTGGTGCTCATTTCCTTGGCTATGATGCATATTTCCTTCATCATGTAATCATTTACATCATCATGATGCTAATATACTTCATCATGATGCGTATTTCCTTCATCATGATGCTCATTTCCTTCTTCATGATGCTCATTTCCTAAATTATGATGCTCATTTCCTTCATGATGCTTATTTCTTTCATCATAATGTATATTTCCTTCGTCATGATTATCATTTCCTAAGTCATTATGGTCATTTCCTTTAATCATGAGGCTTATTTCATTCATCGTGATACATATTTCCTTAATCATGATGCTCATTTCCTACATCATGATACATATTTCCTTCATCATGGTGATATTTCCTTCATCGTGATGCTTATTTCTTACATCAATATTCTCTTTTCCTTTATCATGATGCATGTTTTCTTCACGATGATCCTTATTTACATAACCATGATGTTAATTTCCTTCATCATGATGCGTATTTACTTCATCATAATGCTCATTCACTACAACATGAAGCCCAATTTATTCATTGCGATGCATATTTCCTTGATCATGATGCTCATTTCTTACATCATGCTTCATATTTCCTTCATCTCTATGTTCATTTCCAACATCATGATGATCATTTCCTTTATCATGATGCTAGTTTTCTTCATAATGATGCTCATTTCCTTTATCATGATGCGTATTTCTTTCATTATGATGCTTATTTCCTTCATCATAATTCTTATTTCCTACATCACAATGCATATTCCCATCACCAAGACTCTTATTTATTACATCATGATACTCATTTATTTCATCATGATACTCATTTCTTTCATCATGATGCATAAATCCTTCATCGTGATACTTATTTACTTCATCATGATGCTCATTTCTATCATCATGATGCATCTTTTCCTTCATCATGATGCTCATTTCCTATATCATGACCTAATTTCCTTCATCATGACGCATATTTTTCTTCATCATAATACTCATTTCCTACATCACGATGCATATTCCCATCATCATGATGCTCATTTCTTTCATCACGATGCACATTTCCTTCATCATGGCGCATATTTTCCTTCATCATAATGTTCATTTCCTGCATCACGATGCATATTTCAATCTTCATGATTCTCTTTTACTTCATCTTCATGCTCATTTCCTTCGCCATGATTCATATTTCCTTCATCATGTAATCATTTACATCATCATGATGCATATTTCCTTCATCATGATGCTCATTTCCTACATTATGATGCTCATTTCCTTCTTCATGATGCTCATTTCTTTCAACATAATGTATATTTCCTTCGTCATGATTATCATTTCCTAAGTCATTATGGTCATTTCCTTTAATCATGAGGCTTATTTCATTCATCGTGATACATATTTCCTTCATCATGGTGATATTTCCTTCATCGTGATGCTCATTTCTTACATCAATATGCTCTTTTCCTTGATAATGATGCATGTTTTCTTCACGATGATCCTCATTTCCTTCTCCATGATGTTAATTTCCTTCATCATGATGTGTATTTACTTCATCATGATGCTCATTCACTACATCATAATGCTCATTTCATTTATTACGATGCATATTTCCTTCATCATGATGCTCATTTCTTACATCATGCTTCATATTTCCTTCATCTCTTTGTTCATTTCCAACATCATGATGATCATTTCCTTCATCATGATGCAAATTTTCTTCTTAATGATGCTCATTTCCTTTATCATGATGCTTATTTCCTTCATCATAATGTTCATTTCCTTCATCATAATTCTTATTTCCATCATCATGATGCATAATCTTTCATCGTGATACTCATTTCCTTAATCATGATGCTCATTTCTAGCATCATGATGCATGTTTCCATCATATATCATGACCTAATTTCCTTCCTCATGATGCTTATTTTCTTTCATCATAATACTCATTTCTTACGTCACGATGCATATTCCCATCATCATGATGCTCATTTCTTTCATCTTGATGCTCATTTCCTGTATCATGATGCTCATTTCCTTCATCATGTTGCATATTTTCCTTCATCATAATGCTCATTTCATACATCACGATGCATATTTCAATCTTCATGATGCTCTTTTCCTTCATCTTGATGCTCATTTCCTTCGCTATGATGCATATTTCCTTCATCATGTAATCATTTACATCATCATGATGCTAATATACTTCATCATGATGCGTATTTCCTTCATCATGATGCTCATTTCCTTCTTCATGATGCTCATTTCCTAAATTATGATGCTCATTTCCTTCTTCATGAAGCTCATTTCTTTCATCATAATGTATATTTCCTTCGTCATGATTATAATTTCCTAAGTCATTATGGTCATTTCCTTTAATCATGAGGCTTATTTCATTCATCGTGATACATATTTCCTTAATCATGATGCTCATTTCCTACATCATGATACATATTTCATTCATCATGGTGATATTTCCTTCATCGTGATGCTTATTTCTTACATCAATATTCTCTTTTCCTTTATCATGATGCATGTTTTCTTCACGATGATCCTTATTTACATAACCATGATGTTAATTTCCTTTATCATGATGCGTATTTACTTCATCATAATGCTCATTCACTACAACATAAAGCCCAATTTATTCATTACGATGCATATTTCCTTGATCATGATGCTCATTTCTTACATCATGCTTCATATTTCCTTCATCTCTATGTTCATTTCCAACATCATGATGATCATTTCCTTCATCATGATGCTAGTTTTCTTCATAATGATGCTCATTTCCTTTATCATGATGCGTATTTCTTTCATTATGATGCTAATTTCCTTCATTATAATTCTTATTTCCTACGTCACAATGCATATTCCCATCAACAAGACGCTTATTTATTTCATCATGATACTCATTTTTTCATCATGATGCATAAATCCTTCATCGTGATACTTATTTACTTCATCATGATGCTCATTTCTATCATCACGATGCATCTTTCCTTCATCATGATGCTCATTTCCTATATCATGACCTAATTTCCTTCATCATGACGCATATTTTTCTTCATCATAATGCTCATTTCCTACATCACGATGCATATTCCCATCATCATGATGCTCATTTCTTTCATCACGATGCACATTTCCTTCATCATGGCGCATATTTTCCTTCATCATAATGTTCATTTCCTGCATCACGATGCATATTTCAATCTTCATGATGCTCTTTAACTTCATCTTGATGCTCATTTCCTTCGCCATGATTCATATTTCCTTCAACATGTAATCATTTACATCATCATGATGCTAATATACTTCATCATGATGTATATTTCCTTCATCATGATGCTCATTTCCTACATTACGATGCTCATTTCCTTCTTCATGATGCTCATTTCTTTCATCATAATGTATATTTCCTTCGTCATGATTATCATTTCCTAAGTCATTATGGTCATTTCCTTTAATCATGAGGCTTATTTCATTCATCGTGATACATATTTCCTTAATCATGATGCTCATTTCCTACATCATGATACATAATTCCTTCATCATGGTGATATTTCTTTCATCGTGATGCACATTTCTTACATCAATATGCCCTTTTCCTTGACAATGATGCATGTTTTCTTCACGATGATCCTCATTTCCTTCACCATGATGTTAATTTCCTTTATCATGATGTGTATTTACTTCATCATGATGCTCATTCACTAAATCATGATGCTCATTTCATTCATTATGATGCATATTTCCTTCATCATGATGCTCATTTCTTACATCATGCTTCATATTTCCTTCATCTCTATGTTCATTTCCAACATCATGATGATCATTTCCTTCATTATGATGCAAATTTTCTTCATAATTATGCTAATTTCCTTTATCATGATGCGTAATTCCATCAACATAATGCTCATTTCCTTCATCATAATTCTTATTTCCATCATCATGATGCATAATCATTCATCGTGATACTCATTTCCTTCATCATGATGCTCATTTCTAGCATCATGATGCATGTTTCCTTCATATATCATGACCTAATTTCCTTCATCATGATGCATATTTTCTTTCATCATAATGCTCATTTCTTACATCACGATGCATATTCCCATTATAATATCTTAGTTCAACTAGATTTTTTTTAGAAAGCCCAAAACCTATTTATTTATTTTTATAGCCCAAAAGGCAAGCCCAATTAAGCCCAACTAGATTTTTTTTAGAAAGCCCAAAACCTATTTATTTATTTTTATAGCCCAAAAGGCCAGCCCAATTAAGCCCAACTAGATTTTTTTAGAAAGACCAAACTTATTTATTTATTTATTTTGTGGCCCAAAGTTTCAGCCCACTTAAATGGCCTGATATATAATTAGTAAGGCTAAAGTTAAAAAAAAAAAAGAGAGAAGAACGGGAGAAGAAAAGCAAAAGAGGGGAAAGAAGAGAGTGAAAAGGAGAAACCCTTCTTGATCAAATTCTCCCTTACAACCCTCATCCTAGGTGGTTTCTAAGTTGTTTTGAGGTAAGTGGTGTGTGAATTAAGCTTCCTTCTTCCATGATTTTGTAATTTTGTTGGGTTTTTTTTTGGTATGTGGGTAATTTGCAGACTGTTCGAACTGATTTTGACATAGCTATTGCCATCTAAACTTTGCAAACTTAATTTCTGTACGTAGCTGAACTCGTTAGCTTTCCGTAGCCACTTGAAACGCCTCAATCCGATTATTCTACAATTAGTTATGATTTTTCTCGTAAACTGCCGCTAGCTGGAAAATTTCAGAAATTTTATGTCGAATTCAAACTTATTTTTTTATCGTTTCGTTTAGTTAATGTATTGAAACGGTTATATGGGATTGGGAACTGATGTTAAGGAGTTACATGCTATTTTTATTTAATATCGACTCGTTCGAACTCGATTAGGATTTGTTTTTAGCAATGAAAGGGATATTAACGCTAATAGTTAGTTATATTTAATTTGTCATTAATTGCTCATCTCCTTTCTAGGTAAAGAACCATCGACGAAGGGCAAGGGACCGACTTCAGATTCCGGAGAGAGTTAATCACTTTCTTGTGAGTTGATAATTCGGGAACGCCTTCTCTTGTGGGAAGTGTGGACCCTCGATAAATGTGCATTTATTTTAGTTTTAGTTAATTGATAAGAAAATTATTTGGTATTGTGTTATGTGGTAAAGAGCCTGATTGGCTCGATTGCTCTGGTTAGAGTCATGTTAGCCATTTTATGAGTATTATTGATTTCTGGTTATTCTTGTGTGCCAATTAAGACTCTAACTTGAGTCGTTATTCATCTTATGATGCACATGCATATGTATGCCTGGTACCAAGGTTAAGCAGCCCGAATTGGTCACGGTTCGGGTGAGTTGGAGCGACATTGGTTAAGTAGCCCGAATTGTCGCGGTTCGGGTAAGTTAGAGTGACAACCAAGTTGCCCGGGATTGGCAAACCCGGGTGAATTAGATCTAACGGGGCACCTGTCCATTTGCCAAATACTGATACTCTGGAGGGTGATCGTTAGATGGATTAGTCTATTATAGACTCAGTCAACGTCACCGGTGTGGGACATGCATGTCATATATGTTTATATGTTTGATCATTTCAAGTATTCACGTCGATATTGAATTGTGAACTTTAGCACTTGGCGTGTTGAGAAAGAATATTAATGTGCATTTTATCTAGAGTAACGGTGACGGGCTTGGACTGTCTCTCGACGGAGAGCTCAGTTCGAGGAGGATATTGACAACCCACGCGTCTTTTATGTGATAACATGTTTGAACTAATTGTGTTATTCGTAAATGTGCACTAAGGTTTTTATTTTCATTAATATGTATACTGAGTGAGAAATAGTTATTGTGGGACGAAATGTGGGATTTTATGTTATGAACCGCAAGTGGAATACATGCTTCGTATAAGGGTCGGGGTGACCGGCTTATCACCTCACTGAGCTAGTGGTTTTGCTCACCCCCCATCATTCTTTCCTTTTCAGGCTGTTGATATCATTTTGGTTGGAGGTTTTCCTATCGTTTGCTCGTCATCCAATCTGTGTTTTGGGTACTTTCTCTTTTATGTAAATTTACGGATTCATTGGCGAGATTGTATAGTTTATATTTGGTGACCTCCTTGATGTTCTTTTTGTACCTTCGCGATGTTATATCATTCATGTATATTTTCTTTAAACTAAGTTACACCGTTGTATTTTGTACCTTTGTAAATCCTTGTTGATACTTTTTGAGATGATGTCCTCGGGTTGTACCCGTTGTTATCAGTTGTTCAGCTCTACAGGTACTTGATAGCAAGCCTTACGTTTTCTATAAACTTTGTGGAGTGGAGTGCACCCATTCTGCGAAATTTATGGTTAACGTGGAGGTTGTCGCGTTCTGTCTGGGGTCGGGGTGTGACAACTTTCTTGGTATCAGAGCCTGGTTTTATGATTCTCATTCTTTTTGTGTCAAGCCAATGAGTCCAACTTTGTTTCTATGTCATCCTAAGGTATCGTATTGCCTTGACGTTGACCTTGTATTTTCTTTCCTTTCTTCCTTTCAGTCATTATGGCACCTCCAGTTCGTCGTCGAGGTCGAGGACACGCTCCTCGTGATCCTCCGAGTCCTCTACTCTCTTCTATTCTTCGTGGACCTCGAGGACATGTTTCTTCTGATCATGTCATTCCTCCGACGGTTACAGACCCTATCGATTCTGATCATAGGGTGCCAGTTTCCCAGGTAGAGCAACCACGGGCCCAGTTGCGGGTTGAGCACATGATGACACCCGAGCAGTACCAATTGTATTATGATCACATTCGAATACATGGTGTTCCACCACCTACAACGGCTCATACAACTACGACTGTCACTGAAGAGGTTCTTCTTGCTAATGAATCGATTTGACCTACATCTAATGCACCAGTTTTTACTCCAGAAATGGCTTTAGGAGGTTCTGCTTCTCGAGGTGCACTTTTTATACCTGATTTGGTGAAAGCAGTTGAAAACATGGGGACTTCGAAATTTGACGGTGCAAGAGATGCTTCTAAAGCGGGGGCATGGTTAAAGGAGATTACAGAGACCTTTGACACCTTGATGATTGAAGAATGTTATCGTGTGGTCATTGCGACCAAGTTGTTAGGCCCAGATGCACGACGATGGTGGCAGAATCTAAAAGAGACATCTTCGTTTACTATTACGTGGGCTATCTTTGTGGAACGATTCAAAGATCGATACTTCTCTCGGTACATCAAGGATCAGAAGAGAAAGGAGTTTTTCAACCTCTTTCAAGGCATTATGTCGGTCGTTGAGTACGAAAGCAAATTTCTGGAATTGCGAGAATTCGCTCCTGAGTCATATACGACGAGAGACTTATGCAAGAGATTTGAAGATGGTCTTAATTTAAATATTCGAGATCGCATCAAGTCCGGAGACAAGTACGAGAGTCTTGACGATCTCGTAGAAGAAGCCCTGAGGGTAGAAAGTTTAGTTCAGGCGAGACATAAGCTAGCAGAATGATCTCAAAAGAAAAGGCAAGGGAGCGCATTTCCAGGAAATGCATCGAAGGTGTATAGGGGTGTGGGATCTTCGCGTGGCGCACCAAGTTCGGCATCTATTAGTTTTCCTCAACCTCGGGAGCAGTTTAGTAGAGACGGGAGAAATGTCTCGGGATCGGTTGGTGAAAATCGCAAGTGCCAGAATTGCCTAAAATATCATGACGGCCCCTGTAAGGCTCCTCAAGTATGTTTTCAGTGTCGACAGCCGGGGCATATGCGAAGTTCTTGTCCTCAGCTTATGGGAACGAGCAGTCAGGGTTCTGGTCAGCTTCGTGGTAAACTAACATATTCTACACCCAGAGATACTCGATCTGCAGTTACCAGAGTGCCCGATGCCTCAAGCGGCCCTAGTACTCAATCACCTATGCAAGGAAGGAAGCAAACTAGAGTATTTCATATTTCCCAAGAAGAGGCTCGCTCAGATCCGAAGGTTGTGACAGGTAATTTATAATTTGAGTATTTTCACATGCTAAATCTAACCCCGCCTTGTTATGCCACTTGATTACGAATAAAACATTCGTAAGAAATTCTATCTTTTCAAATTTTTAAATCACAATCTGACCTAATATTGCTTCTTTAGGCCATGTGTTTGTGGGAGACCATCAGGTCTACGCTTTATTTGACCCAGGTTCTGATAGGTCTTATATCCGAGATGATCTTACTGCGATCTTAGATTATCCTATCTCTCATTTGTCACCTGGAATCATCGTTCATACCCTCTTGGAGAGCGTCTAATTCGTGATTCGGTATTCCTTGGTTGTCCATTGAAGATCAAAGATGTCATTTTAGAGGCTGAATTGATACCATTGCCTTTGATTGATCTTGATGTTATTCTTGGCATGGATTGGCTTTCTTCTCATCATGCAATTCTCGATTGCCACGAGAAGCTTGTTATTTTTCGTAGACCAGGATTCTCAGAACTTGTTTTTGAGGGTAAACTTCAAACGAGATCCCTCTCTTTTATTTCAATGTTGACTGCGCATAAATTAATGCGTAAGGGTTGTGAGGCATTCTTGGCATTTGTCATCGATACTTCTCTTTCTGAAACTAAACTAGATGACATCCAATCGTGAATGAATTTCCTGATGTCTTTCCCGAAGACTTACCAGGACAACCTCCGAATCGAGAGATTGATTTTTTCATTGACGTACTTCCTGGAATCACACCTATATCGATTACTCCATATCGAATGTCGCCTGCTGAGCTTAAGGAACTCCAGACACAACTTGGGGAATTATTGGAGAAGGGTTTCATACGACCTAGCACATCTCCATGGGGTGCTCCAGTTCTTTTTCTCAAGAAGAAAGATGGATCACTTCGTCTATGTGTCGACTACCGTCAATTGAACAAGGTGACAATCAAGAACAAATATCCTCTTCCAAGAATCGATGATCTGTTTGATCAATTGCAAGGAGCAACTGTGTTCTCAAAAATTGATTTGCGATCCGGTATCACCAACTCAAGATCAGGGAATCTGATATCCCTAAGTCTGCTTTTCGAACCAGATACGGTCATTTTGAATTCTGTGTTATGCCTTTTGGACTCACAAATGCTCCTGCAGCTTTTATGGATCTTATGAATCGGGTCTTTCGGCCGTACTTAGATAAGTTTATCATCATCTTCATTGATGACATTCTTATTTATTCTAAATTGGACGACGAGCATTCTCATCATCTAAGAATTGCTCTGAACATTCTCAGAGAAAATCAGCTTTATGCTAAATTCTCGAAGTGTGAATTTTGGCTTCGCGAGGTAAGCTTTTTGGGTCATCACATTTCTAAAGAAGGAATCTACGTCGATCCAGTGAAGATTCAAGCTATACTAGATTGGGAGCGTCCAAAGAACGTGACAGAGATTCGTAATTTTCTGGGATTAGCTGGATATTATCGACGGTTTGTCAAAGACTTTTCGTTATTGGCTTCATCTTTGACTAAATTGACTCGGAAAGGGGTAAAATTTGAATGGAATGAAGAATACGAGGAAGCATTTCAAGAATTGAAAAGATGACTCTTTTCAGCTCCTATTCTTGCTTTGCCAGACCCAGCGATTGGAGAATTTACCATTTATAGCGACGCCTCGAGACAAGGATTAGGATGCATTCTCATGCAAGAAGGAAAGGTTATTGCCTACGCTTCAAGGCAATTGAAGAAGAACGAAGAAAATTATCCTACACATGATTTAGAGTTGGCTGCAATCGTCTTTGCATTGAAGATATGGAGGCACTATCTGTATGGTGCAACTTGTCGGGTTTTCACTGATCAAAAGATCTTAAATTATATCACCAAGCAAAAGGAGCTCAACCTCAGGCAAAGGCGATGGATGGAGTTGATTAGTGACTATGACTTAGTCATCGATTATCATCCTGGCAAGGCAAACGTTGTTGCAGATGCTCTGAGTAGAAAGTCTTCTACCTCACTTGCTTCAATTCAATCTTTTTATCTTCCTATGTTGGAGCAATTTAAATCTTTACACATTTCGCTCGATTGTGAAAAGTCTAATGATTCTGCCTTAATCGCCAAATTCGAGGTTAGACCTACCTTGTTCGAGAAAATTCGAGAAAGACAATCATACGATGTTTATTTACAACAGAAGATGGCGAAGCTAAATCAAGGAAAAGAAACAGAATATCAAATTCGGGATGATGGACTTCTTACTTTTAAAAATCGTGTTTGTGTTCCATCAGAACTTGATGTTCGTAGAGCTATTATTGAGGAAGCCCATTCTTCAGCCTATGCTATGCATCCTGGTAGTACCAAAATGTATAGAACACATCGGGAGCATTATTGGTGGCCAGGTATGAAACGGGACACTACTGAATTTGTATCAAAGTGCTTATCTTGCCAATAGATTAAAGCGGAACACCAAAAACCAGCCGGCATGCTTCAACCACTACCTATTCCTGAGTGGAAATGGGAAAACGTCACAATGGATTTTGTTTCTGGTTTACCTCAAACCCAAAAGGGTCATGACTCAATTTGGGTCATTGTCGATCGTCTGACGAAATCGGCACATTTCCTTCCAGTGCATACCAACGAATCTTTAGAGAAACTTGCCAAGTTATATGTCGATGAGATCGTGAGATTGCTCGGAGTACCAGTGTCAATCATATCTGACCGTGATCCAAGATTCACTTCCCGTTTTTGGCCTAGTCTGCAGAAAGCGCTAGTTACAAAATTACTATTCAGTACCTCGTTTCATCCACAGACTGATGGACAGTCATAGAGAACTATACAGACACTAGAAGACATGTTACGTGCAGTGGTGTTGAATTTGGGAGGTAGCTGGGATAAGTACGTGACTTTGGTGGAGTTCGCTTATAACAACAGTTATCATTCAAGCATTGGAATGCCCCCGTACGAAGCTCTGTATGGCCGAAAGTGTCGAACACCACTCTTTTGGGATGAGGTTGGCGAGAGATAAATCGAACAAGTAGAGCTTATCGAAGATGCGAAGGCAAAAATACAACTTATTCGAGACAGACTTAAGGCAGCGCAAGATCGACAGAAAAGTTGCGCAGATAATAGGAGGCGCGATTTGGAGTTTAATGAAGGAGACAAAGTTTTTCTGAAAGTTTCTCCATGGAAGGGCGTGTTGCGATTCCGCCATCGAGGAAAGTTGAGTCCAAGGTATATTGGCCCGTTTACGATCGTGCAAAGGATTGGTCGTGTCGCGTATCGACTTGAGCTACCATCGGAATTGTCGAAGATTCACGATGTCTTCCATGTCTCTATGATTAGAAAATATGAACCAAATCCTTCGCACGTGCTCAAAGATCCCCCAGTTGTATTAAAAGAAAATTTATCGTACGAAATACAACCTGTTCAAATTGTAAATCGCCGAGAGAAAATGCTTCGTAACAAATCCATTCCTATGGTGAGAATTCTATGGAGAAGTGATCAAATTGAAGAAGAAACATGGGAACCAGAGTCAGTCATGCGTCAACACCATCCAAATCTCTTTTCATCTCTAGGTACGTTTATGTTTCGAGGACGAAACTTTTTGGAGGAGGGGATACTTTATAATATCTTAGTTCAACTAGATTTTTTTTAGAAAGCCCAAAACCTATTTATTTATTTTTATAGCCCAAAAGGCAAGCCCAATTAAGCCCAACTAGATTTTTTTAGAAAGCCCAAAACCTATTTATTTATTTTTATAGCCCAAAAGGCCAGCCCAATTAAGCCCAACTAGATTTTTTTAGAAAGCCCAAACTTATTTATTTATTTATTTTGTGGCTCAAAGTTTCAGCCCACTTAAATGGCCTGATATATAATTAGTAAGGCTAAAGTTAAAAAAAAAAGAGAGAAGAACGGGAGAAGAAAAGCAAAAGAGGGGAAAGAAGAGAGTGAAGAGGAGAAACCCTTGTTGATCAAATTCTCCCTTACAACCCTCATCCTAGGTGGTTTCTAAGTTGTTTTGAGGTAAGTGGTGTGTGAATTAAGCTTCTTTCTTCCATGATTTTGTAATTTTGTGGGGTTTTTCTTTTTGGTATGTGGGTAATTTGCAGACTGTTCGAACTGATTTTGACATAGCTATTGCCATCGAAACTTTGCAAACTTAATTTCTGTACGTAGCTGAACTCGTTAGCTTTCCGTAGCCACTTGAAACGCCTCAATCCGATTATTCTACAATTAGTTATGATTTTTCTCGTAAACTGCCGCTAGCTGGAAAATTTCAGAAATTTTATGTCGAATTCAAACTTATTTTTTTATCGTTTCGTTTAGTTAATGTATTGAAACGGTTATATGGGATTGGGAACTGATGTTAAGGAGTTACATGCCATTTTTATTTAATATCGACTCGTTCGAACTCGATTAGGATTTGTTTTTAGCAATGAAAGGGATGTTAACGCTAATAGTTAGTTATATTTAATTTGTCATTAATTGCTCATCTCCTTTCTAGGTAAAGAACCATCGACGAAGGGCAAGGGACTGACTTCAGATTCCGGAGAGAGTTAATCACTTCCTTGTGAGTTGATAATTCGGGAACGCCTTCTCTTGTGGGAAGTGTGGACCCTCGATAAATGTGCATTTATTTTAGTTTTAGTTAATTGATAAGAAAATTATTTGGTATTGTGTTATGTGGTAAAGAGCCTGATTGGCTCGATTGCTCTGGTTAGAGTCATGTTAGCCATTTTATGAGTATTATTGATTTCTGGTTATTCTTGTGTGCCAATTAAGACTCTAACTTGAGTCGTTATTCATCTTATGATGCACATGCATATGTATGTCTGGTACAAAGGTTAAGTAGCCCGAATTGGTCACGGTTCGGGTGAGTTGGAGCGACATTGGTTAAGTAGCCCTAATTATCGCGGTTCGGGTGAGTTAGAGTGACAACCAAGTTGCCCGGGATTGGCAAACCCGGGTGAGTTAGATCTAACGGGGCACCTGTCCATTTGCCAAATACTAATACTCTGGAGGGTGATCGTTAGATGGATTAGTCTATTATAGACTCAGTCAACGTCACCGGTGTGGGACATGCATGTCATATATGTTTATATGTTTGATCATTTCAAGTATTCACGTCGATATTGAATTGTGAACTTTAGCACTTGGCGTGTTGAGAAAGAATATTAATGTGCATTTTATCTAGAGTAACGGTGACGGGCTTGGACTGTCTCTCGACGGAGAGCTCAGTTCGAGGAGGATATTGACAACCCACGCGTCTTTTATGTGATAACATGTTTGAACTAATTGTGTTATTCGTAAATGTGCACTAAGGTTTTTATTTTTATTAATATGTATACTGAGTGAGAAATAGTTATTGTGGGACGAAATGTGGGATTTTATGTTATGAACCGCAAGTGGAATACATGCTTCGTATAAGGGTCGGGGTGACCGGCTTATCACCTCACTGAGCTAGTGGTTTTGCTCACCCCCCATCATTCTTTCCTTTTCAGGCTGTTGATATCGTTTTGGTTGGAGGTTTTCCTATCGTTTGCTCGTCATCCAATCCGTATTTTGGGTACTTTCTCTTTTATGTAAATTGACGGATTCATTGGCAAGATTGTATAGTTTATATTTGGTGACCCCCTTGATGTTCCTTTTGTACCTTCGCGATGTTATATCGTTCATGTATATTTTCTTTAAATTAAGTTACACCGTTGTATTTTGTACCTTTGTAAATCCTTGTTGATACTTTTTGAGATGATGTCCTCGGGTTGTACCCGTTGTTATCAGTTGTTCAGCTCTACAGGTACTTGATAGCAAGCCTTACATTTTCTATAAACTTTGTGGAGTGGAGTGCACCCATTCTGCGAAATTTGTGGTTAACGTGGCGGTTGTCGCGTTCTGTCTGGGGTCGGGGTGTGACACCCATCATCATGATGCTCATTTCTTTCATCTTGATGCTCATTCCTGTATCATGATGCTCATTTCCTTCATAATGATGCATATTTTCCTTCATCATAACGTACATTTCCTACATCACGATGCATATTTCAATCTTCATGATGCTCTTTTCCTTCATCTTGATGCTCATTTCCTTCGCTATGATGCATATTTCTTTCATCATGTAATCAATTACATCATCATGATGCTAATATACTTCATCATGATGCGTATTTCCTTCATCATGATGCTCATTTCCTTTTTCATGATGCTCATTTCCTACATTATGATGCTCATTTCCTTCTTCATGATGCTCATTTCTTTCATCATAATGTATATTTCCTTCGTCATGATTATCATTTCCTAAGTCATTATGGTCATTTCCTTTAATCATGAGGCTTATTTCATTCATCGTGATACATATTTCCTTAATCATGATGCTCATTTACTACATCATGATACATATTTCCTTCATCAGGGTGATATTTCCTTCGTCGTGATGCTCATTTATTACATCAATATTCCCTTTTCCTTCATCATGATGCATGTTTTCTTCACGATGATCCTTATTTACATAACCATGATGTTAATTTCCTTCATCATGATGGGTATTTACTTCATCATAATGCTCATTCACTACAACATGAAGCCCAATTTATTCATTACAATGCACATTTCCTTCATCATAATGCTCATTTCCTACATCACGATGTATATTTCAATTTTCATGATGCTCTTTCCCTTCATCTTGATGCTCATTTCCTTCGCTATGATCCTTATTTCCTTCATCATGTAATCATTTACATCATCATGATGCTAATATACTTCATCATGATGCGTATTTCCTTCATCATGATGCTCATTTCCTACATTATGATGCTCATTTCCTTTTTCATGATGCTCATTTCTTTCATCATAATGTATATTTCCTTCATCATGATTATCATTTCCTAAGTCATTATGGTCATTTCCTTTAATCATGATGCTTATTTCATTCATCGTGACACATATTTCTTTAATCATGATGCTAATTTCCTACATCATGATACATATTTCCTTCATCGTGATGCTCAATTCTTACATCAATATTCCCTTTTCCTTCATCATGATGCATGTTTTCTTCACGATGATCCTTATTTACATAACCATGATGTTAATTTCCTTCATCATGATGCGTATTTACTTCATCATAATGCTCATTCACTACAACATGAAGCCCAATTTATTCATTACGATGCATATTTCCTTGATCATGATGCTCATTTCTTACATCATGCTTCATATTTCCTTTATCTCTATATTCATTTCCAACATCATGATGATCATTTCCTTCATCATGATGCTAGTTTTCTTCATAATGATGATCATTTCCTTTATCATGATGCGTATTTCTTTCATTATGATGCTCATTTCCTTCTCATAATTCTTATTTCCTACGTCACAATGCATATTCCCATCACCAAGACGCTTATTTATTTCATCATGATACTCATTTATTTCATCATGATACTCATTTATTTCATCACGATGCATAAATCCTTCATCGTGATACTTATTTATTTCATCATGATGCTAATTTCTATCATCATGATGCATGTTTCCTTCATCATGATGCTCATTTCCTATATCATGACCTAATTTCCTTCATCATGAAGCATATTTTCCTTCATCATAATGCACATTTCCTACATCACGATGCATATTCCCATCATCATTATGCTCATTTCTTTCATCACTATGCACTTTTCCTTCATCATGTTGCATATTTTCCTTCATCATAACGCACATTTCCTACATCACGATGGATATTTCAATCTTCATGATGCTCTTTTACTTCATCTTGATGCTCATTTCCTTCGCCATGATACATATTTACTTCATCATGTAATCATTTACAACATCATGATGCTAATATACTTCATCATGATGCGTATTTCCTTCATCATGATGTTCATTTCCTACATTATGATGCTCATTTCCTTCTTCATGATGCTCATTTCTTTCATCATAATGTATATTTCCTTCGTCATGATTATCATTTCCTAAGTCATTATGGTCATTTCCTTTAATCATGAGGCTTATTTCATTCATCGTGATACATATTTCCTTAATCATGATGCTCATTTCCTACATCATGAAACATATTTCCATCATCATGGTGATATTTCCTTCATCGTGATTCTCATTTCTTACATCAATATTCCCTTTTCCTTCATCATGATGCATGTTTTCTTCACAATGATCCTTATTTACATAACCATGATGTTAATTTCCTTCATCATGATATGTATTTACTTCATCATAATGCTCTTTCACTACAACATGAAGCCCAATTTATTCAATACGATGCGTATTTCTTTGATAATGATGCTCATTTCTTACATCATGCTTCATATTTCCTTCATCTCTATGTTCATTTCCAACATCATGATGATCATTTCCTTCATCATGATGCTAGTTTTCTTCATAATGATGCTCATTTCCTTTATCATGATGCGTATTTCTTTCATTATGATGCTCATTTCATTCATCATAATTCTTATTTCCTACGTCGCAATGCATATTCCCATCACCAAGACGCTTATTTATTTCATCATGATACTCATTTATTTCATCATGATACTCATTTCTTTAATAATGATGCATAAATCCTTCGTCGTGATACTTATTTACTTCATCATGATGCTCATTTCTATCATCATGATGCATGTTTCCTTTATCATGATGCTCATTTCCTATATCATGACCTAATTTCCTTCATCATGACACATATTTTCCTTCATCATAATGCTCATTTCCTACATCACGATGCATATTCCCATCATCATGATGCTCATTTCTTTCATCACGATGCACATTTCCTTCATCATGATGCATATTTTCCTTCATCATAAAGCTCATTTCCTACATCACGATGCATATTTCAATCTTCATGATGCTCTTTTACTTCATCTTGATGCTCATTTCCTTCGCCATGATGCATATTTCCTTCATCATGTAATCATTTACATCATCATGATGCTAATATACTTAATCATGATGCGTATTTCCTTCATCACGATGCTCATTTCCTACATTATGATGCTCATTTCCTTCTTTATGATGCTCATTTCTTTCATCATAATGTATATTTCCTTCGTCATGATTATCATTTCCTAAGTCATTATGGTCATTTCCTTTAATCATGAGGCTTATTTCATTCATCGTGATACATATTTCCTTAATCATGATGCTCATTTCCTACATCATGAAACATATTTCCTTCATCATGGTGATATTTCCTTCATCGTGATTCTCATTTCTTAAATCAATATTCCCTTTTCTTTCATCATGATGCTTGTTTTCTTCACGATGATCCTTATTTACATAACCATGATGTTAATTTCCTTCATCATGATGCGTATTTACTTCATCATAATGCTCTTTCACTACAACAAGAAGCCCAATTTATTCATTACGATGCATATTTCCTTGATCATGATGCTCATTTCTTACATCATGCTTCATATTTCCTTCATCTCTATGTACATTTCCAGCATCATGATGATCATTTCCTTCAACATGATGCTAGTTTTCTTCATAATGATGTTCATTTCCTTTACCATGATGCGTATTTCTTTCATTATGATGCTCATTTCCTTCATCATAATTCTTATTTCCTACGTCACAATTCATATTCCCATCACCAAGACGCTTATTTATTTCATCATGATACTCATTTATTTCATCATGATACTTATTTCTTTCATCATGATGCATAAATCCTTCGTCGTGATACTAATTTACTTCATCATGATGCTCATTTCTATCATCATGATGCATGTTTCCTTCATCATGATGCTCATTTCCTATATCATGACCTAATTTCCTTCATCATGACGCATATTTTCCTTCATCATAATGCTCATTTCCTACATCACGATGCATATTCCCATCATCATGATGCTCATTTCTTTCATCACGATGCACATTTCCTTCATCATGATGCATATTTTCCTTCATCATAATGCTCATTTCCTACATCACGATGCATATTTCAATCTTCATAATGCTCTTTTACTTCATCTTGATGCTCATTTCCTTCGCCATTATTCATATTTCCTTCGTCATGTAATCATTTACATCATCATGATGCTAATATACTTCATCATGATGCGTATTTCCTTCATCATGATGCTCATTTCCTACATTATGATGCTCATTTCCTTCTTCATGATGCTCATTTCTTTCATCATAATGTATATTTCCTTCGTCATGATTATCATTTCCTAAGTCATTATGGTCATTTCCTTTAATCATGAGGCTTATTTCATTCATCAAGATACATATTTCCTTAATCATGACGCTCATTTCCTACATCATGAAATATATTTCCATCATCATGGTGATATTTCCTTCATCGTGATTCTCATTTCTTACATCAATATTCCCTTTTCCTTCATCATGATGCATGTTTTCTTCACAATGATCCTTATTTACATAACCATGATGTTAATTTCCTTCATCATGATATGTATTTACTTCATCATAATGCTTTTTCACTACAACATGAAGCCCAATTTATTCATTACGATGCGTATTTCTTTGATCATGATGCTCATTTCTTACATCATGCTTCATATTTCCTTCATCTCTATGTTCATTTCCAACATCATGATGATCATTTCCTTCATCATGATGCTAGTTTTCTTCATAATGATGCTCATTTCCTTTATCATGATGCGTATTTCTTTCATTATGATGCTCATTTCATTCATCATAATTCTTATTTCCTACGTCGCAATGCATATTCCCATCACCAAGACGCTTATTTATTTCATCATGATACTCATTTATTTAATCATGATACTCATTTCTTTAATAATGATGCATAAATCCTTCGTCGTGATACTTATTTACTTCATCATGATGCTCATTTCTATCATCATGATGCATGTTTCCTTTATCATGATGCTCATTTCCTATATCATGACCTAATTTCCTTCATCATGACGCATATTTTCCTTCATCATAATGCTCATTTCCTACATCACGA
This sequence comes from Pogostemon cablin, assembly GCA_023678885.1. Classification (NCBI taxonomy): domain Eukaryota; kingdom Viridiplantae; phylum Streptophyta; class Magnoliopsida; order Lamiales; family Lamiaceae; genus Pogostemon; species Pogostemon cablin. Next base: position 28,425 of record JAHCLQ010000406.1, read on the forward strand.
TGCATATTCCCATCATCATGATGCTCATTTCTTTCATCACGATGCACATTTCCTTCATCATGATGCATATTTTACTTCATCATAAAGCTCATTTCCTACATCACGATGCATATTTCAATCTTCATGATGCTCTTTTACTTCATCTTGATGCTCATTTCCTTTGCCATGATGCATATTTCCTTCATCATGTAATCATTTACATCGTCATGAAGCTAATATACTTCATCATGATGCGTATTTCCTTCATCATGATGCTCATTTCCTACATTATGATGCTCATTTCCTTCTTCATAATGCTCATTTCTTTCATCATAATGTATATTTCCTTCGTCATGATTATCATTTCCTAAGTCATTATGGTCATTTCCTTTAATCATGAGACTTATTTCATTCATCGTGATACATATTTCCTTAATCATGATGCTCATTTCCTACATCATGAAACATATTTCCTTCATCATGGTGATAATTCCTTCATCGTGATTCTCATTTCTTACATCAATATTCTGTTTTCCTTCATCATGATGCATGTTTTCTTCACGATGATCCTTATTTACATAACCATGATGTTAATTTCCTTCATCATGATGTGTATTTACTTCATCATAATGCTCTTTCACTACAACATGAAGCCCAATTTATTCATTACGATGCATATTTCCTTGATCATGATGCTCATTTCTTACATCATGCTTCATATTTCCTTCATCTCTATGTTCATTTCCAACATCATGATGATCATTTCCTTCATCATGATGCTAGTTTTCTTCATAATGATGCTCATTTACTTTATCATGATGCGTATTTCTTTCATTATGATGCTCATTTCCTTCATCATAATTCTTATTTCCTACATCACAATGCATATTCCCATCACCAAGACGCTTATTTATTTCATCATGATACTCATTTATTTCGTCATGATGCATAAATCCTTCGTCGTGATACTTATTTACTTCATCATGATGCTTATTTCTATCATCATGATGCATGTTTCCTTCATCATGATGCTCATTTCCTATATCATTACCTAATTTCCTTCATCATGACGCATATTTTCCTTCATCATAATGCTCATTTTCTACATCACGATGCATATTTCCATCATCATGATGCTCATTTCTTTCATCACGATGCACATTTCCTTCATCATGATGCATATTTTCCTTCATCATAAAGCTCATTTCCTACATCACGATGCATATTTCAATCTTCATGATGCTCTTTTACTTCATCTTGATGCTCATTTCCTTCGCCATGATGCATATTTCCTTCATCATGTAATCATTTACATCATCATGATGCTAATATACTTCATCATGATGCGTATTTCCTTCATCATGATGCTCATTTCCTACATTATGATGCTCATTTCCTTCTTTATGATGCTCATTTCTTTCATCATAATGTATATTTCCTTCGTCATGATTATCATTTCCTAAGTCATTATGGTCATTTCCTTTAATCATGAGGCTTATTTCATTCATCGTGATACATATTTCCTTAATCATGATGCTCATTTCCTACATCATGAAACATATTTCCTTCATCATGGTGATATTTCCTTCATCGTGATTCTCATTTCTTAAATCAATATTCCCTTTTCCTTCATCATGATGCTTGTTTTCTTCACGATGATTTTTATTTACATAACCATGATGTTAATTTCCTTCATCATGATGCGTATTTACTTCATCATAATGCTCTTTCACTACAACAAGAAGCCCAATTTATTCATTACGATGCATATTTCCTTGATCATGATGCTCATTTCTTACATCATGCTTCATATTTCCTTCATCTCTATGTACATTTCCAGCATCATGATGATCATTTCCTTCAACATGATGCTAGTTTTCTTCATAATGATGTTCATTTCCTTTACCATGATGCGTATTTCTTTCATTATGATGCTCATTTCCTTCATCATAATTCTTATTTCCTACGTCACAATGCATAATATTCCCATCACCAAGACGCTTATTTATTTCATCATGATACTCATTTATTTCATCATGATACTTATTTCTTTCATCATGATGCATAAATCCTTCGTCGTGATACTTATTTACTTCATCATGATGCTCATTTCTATCATCATGATGCATGTTTCCTTCATCATGATGCTCATTTCCTATATCATGACCTAATTTCCTTCATCATGACGCATATTTTCCTTCATCATAATGCTCATTTCCTACATCACGATGCATATTCCCATCATCATGATGCTCATTTCTTTCATCACGATGCACATTTCCTTCATCATGATGCATATTTTCCTTCATCATAATGCTCATTTCCTACATCACGATGCATATTTCAATCTTCATAATGCTCTTTTACTTCATCTTGATGCTCATTTCCTTCGCCATTATGCATATTTCCTTCGTCATGTAATCATTTACATCATCATGATGCTAATATACTTCATCATGATGCGTATTTCCTTCATCATGATGCTCATTTCCTACATTATGATGCTCATTTCCTTCTTCATGATGCTCATTTCTTTCATCATAATGTATATTTCCTTCATCATGATTATCATTTCCTAAGTCATTATGGTCATTTCCTTTAATCATGAGGCTTATTTCATTTATCGTGATACATATTTCCTTAATCATGATGCTCATTTCCTACATCATGATACAAATTTACTTCATTCCTTCATCGTGATGCTCATTTCTTACATTAATATTCCCTTTTCCTTCATCATGATGCATGTTTTCTTAACGATGATCCTTATTTATATAACCATGATGTTAATTTCCTTCATCATGATACGTATTTACTTCATCATAATGCTCATTCACTACAACATGAAGCCTAATTATTCATTACGATGCATATTTCCTTGATCATGATGCTCATTTCTTACATCAAGCTTCATATTTCTTTCATCTCTATGTTCATTTCCAACATCATGATGATCATTTCCTTCATCATGATGCTAGTTTTCTTCATAATGATGCTCATTTCCTTTATCATGATGCGTATTTCTTTCATTATGATGCTCATTTCCTTCATCATAATTCTTATTTCCTACGTCACAATGCATATTCCCATCACCAAGACGCTTATTTATTTCATCATGATACTCATTTATTTCATCATGATACTCATTTCTTTCATCATGATGCATAAATCCTTCGTCGTGATACTTATTTACTTCATCATGATGCTCATTTCTATCATCATGATGCATGTTTCCTTCATCATGATGCTCATTTCCTATATCATGACCTAATTTCCTTCATCATGACGCATATTTTCCTTCATCATAATGCTCATTTCCTACATCACGATGCATATTCCCATCATCATGATGCTCATTTCTTTCATCACGATGCACATTTCTTTCATCATGATGCATATTTTCCTTCATCATAACGCTCATTTCCTACATCACGATGCATATTTCAATCTTCATGATGCTCTTTTACTTCATCTTGATGCTCATTTCCTGCTCCATGATGCATATTTCCTTCTTCATGTAATCATTTTTATCATCATGATGCTAATATACTTCATCATGATGCGTATTTCCTTCATCATGATGCTCATTTCCTACATTATGATGCTCATTTCCTTCTTCATGATGCTCATTTCTTTCATCATAATGTATATTTCTTTCGTCACGATTATCATTTCCTAAGTCATTATGGTCATTTCCTTTAATCATGAGGCTTATTTCATTCATCGTGATACATATTTCCTTAATCATGATGCTCATTTCCTACATCATGATACAAATTTCCTTCATCATGGTGATATTTCCTTCATCGTGATGCTCATTTCTTACATCAATATTCCCTTTTCCTTCATCATGATGCATGTTTTCTTCACGATGATCCTTATTTACATAACCATGATGTTAATTTCCTTTATCATGATGCGTATTTACTTCATCATAATGCTCATTCACTACAACATGAAGCCCAATTTATTCATTACGATGCATATTTCCTTGATCATGATGCTCATTTCTTACATCAAACTTCATATTTCCTTCATCTCTATGTTCATTTCCAACATCATGATGATCATTTCCTTCATCATGATGCTAGTTTTCTTCATAATGATGCTCATTTCCTTTATCATGATGCGTATTTCTTTCATTATGATGCTTATTTCCTTCATCATAATTCTTATTTGCTAAGTCACAATGCATATTCCCATCACCAAGACGCTTATTTATTTCATCATGATACTCATTTATTTCATCATGATACTCATTTCTTTCATCATGATGCATAAATCCTTCATCGTGATACTTATTTACTTTATCATGATGCTCATTTCTATCATCATGATGCATGTTTCCTTCATCATGATGCTCATTTCCTATATCATGACCTAATTTCCTTCATCATGACGCATATTTTCCTTCATCATAATGCTCATTTCCTACATCACGATGCATATTCCCATCATCATGATGCTCATTTCTTTCATCACTATGCACTTTTCCTTCATCATGGTGCATATTTTCCTTCATAATAACGCTCATTTCATACATCACGATGCATATTTCAATCTTCATGATGCTCTTTTACTTCATCTTGATGCTCATTTCCTTCGCCATGATACATATTTCCTTCATCATGTAATCATTTACATCATCATGATGCTAATATACTTCATCATGATGCGTATTTCCTTCATCATTATGCTCATTTCCTACATTATGATGCTCATTTCCTTCTTCATGATGCTCATTTCTTTCATCATAATGTATATTTCCTTCGTCATGATTATCATTTCCTAAGTCATTATGGTCATTTCCTTTAATCATGAGGCTTATTTCATTCATCGTGATACATATTTCCTTAATCATGATGCTCATTTCCTACATCATGAAACATATTTCCTTCATCATGGTGATATTTCCTTCATCGTGATTCTCATTTCTTAAATCAATATTCCCTTTTCCTTCATCATGATGCATGTTTTCTTCACGATGATCCTTATTTACATAACCATGATGTTAATTTCCTTCATCATGATGCGTATTTACTTCATCATAACGCTCTTTCACTACAACAAGAAGCCCAATTTATTCATTACGATGCATATTTCCTTGATCATGATGCTCATTTCTTACATCATGCTTCATATTTCCTTCATCTCCATGTACATTTCCAGCATCATGATGATCATTTCCTTCAATATGATGCTAGTTTTCTTCATAATGATGCTCATTTCCTTTACCATGATGTGTATTTCTTTCATTATGATGCTCATTTCCTTCATCATAATTCTTATTTCCTACGTCACAATGCATATTCCCATCACCAAGACGCTTATTTATTTCATCATGATACTCATTTATTTCATCATGATACTTATTTCTTTCATCATGATGCATAAATCCTTCGTCGTGATACTTATTTACTTCATCATGATGCTCATTTCTATCATCATGATGCATGTTTCCTTCATCATGATGCTCATTTCCTATATCATGACCTAATTTCCTTCATCATGACGCATATTTTCCTTCATCATAATGCTCATTTCCTACATCACGATGCATATTCCCATCATCATGATGCTCATTTCTTTCATCACGATGCACATTTCCTTCATCATGATGCATATTTTCCTTCATCATAATGCTCATTTCCTACATCACGATGCATATTTCAATCTTCATAATGCTCTTATACTTCATCTTGATGCTCATTTCCTTCACCATTATGCATATTTCCTTCGTCATGTAATCATTTACATCATCATGACGCTAATATACTTCATCATGATGCGTATTTCCTTCATCATGATGCTCATTTCCTACATTATGATGCTCATTTCCTTCTTCATGATGCTCATTTCTTTCATCATAATGTATATTTCCTTCATCATGATTATCATTTCCTAAGTCATTATGGTCATTTCCTTTAATCATGAGGCTTATTTCATTTATCGTGATACATATTTCCTTAATCATGATGCTCATTTCCTACATCATGATACAAATTTACTTCATTCCTTCATTGTGATGCTCATTTCTTACATTAATATTCCCTTTTCCTTCATCATGATGCATGTTTTCTTCACGATGATCCTTATTTAAATAACCATGATGTTAATTTCCTTCATCATGATACGTATTTACTTCATCATAATGCTCATTCACTACAACATGAAGCCCAATTATTCATTACGATGCATATTTCCTTGATCATGATGCTCATTTCTTACATCAAGCTTCATATTTCTTTCATCTCTATGTTCATTTCCAACATCATGATGATCATTTCCTTCATCATGATGCTAGTTTTCTTCATAATGTTGCTCATTTCCTTTATCATGATGAGTATTTCTTTCATTATGATGCTCATTTCCTTCATCATAATTCTTATTTCCTACGTCACAATGCATATTCCCATCACCAAGACGCTTATTTATTTCATCAGGATACTCATTTATTTCATCATGATACTCATTTCTTTCATCATGATGCATAAATCCTTCGTCGTGATACTTATTTACTTCATCATGATGCTCATTTCTATCATCATGATGCATGTTTCCTTCATCATGATGCTCATTTCCTATATCATGACCTAATTTCCTTCATCATGACGCATATTTTCCTTCATCATAATGCTCATTTCCTACATCACGATGCATATTCCCATCATCATGATGCTCATTTCTTTCATCAGAATGCACATTTCTTTCATCATGATGCATATTTTCCTTCATCATAACGCTCATTTCCTACATCACGATGCATATTTCAATCTTCATGATGCTCTTTTACTTCATCTTGATGCTCATTTCCTGCTCCATGATGCATATTTCCTTCTTCATGTAATCATTTTCATCATCATGATGCTAATATACTTCATCATGATGTGTATTTCCTTCATCATGATGCTCATTTCCTACATTATGATGCTCATTTCCTTCTTCATGATGCTCATTTCTTTCATCATAATGTATATTTCTTTCGTCACGATTATCATTTCCTTTAATCATGAGGCTTATTTCATTCATCGTGATACATATTTCCTTAATCATGATGCTCATTTCCTACATCATGATACAAATTTCCTTCATCATGGTGATATTTCCTTCATCGTGATGCTCATTTCTTACATCAATATTCCCTTTTCCTTCATCATGATGTATGTTTTCTTCACGATGATCCTCATTTACATAACCATGATGTTAATTTCCTTTATCATGATGCGTATTTACTTCATCATAATGCTCATTCACTACAACATGAAGCCCAATTTATTCATTACGATGCATATTTCCTTGATCATGATGCTCATTTCTTACATCAAACTTCATATTTCCTTCATCTCTATGTTCATTTCCAATATCATGATGATCATTTCCTTCATCATGATGCTAGTTTTCTTCATAATGATGCTCATTTCCTTTATCATGATGCGTATTTCTTTCATTATGATGCTTATTTCCTTCATCATAATTCTTATTTGCTATGTCACAATGCATATTCCCATCACCAAGACGCTTATTTATTTCATCATGATACTCATTTATTTCATCATGATACTCATTTCTTTCATCATGATACTCATTTCTTTCATCATGATGCATAAATCCTTCATCGTGATACTTATTTACTTTATCATGATGCTCATTTCTATCATCATGATGCATGTTTCCTTCATCATGATGCTCATTTCCTATATCATGACCTAATTCCTTCATCATGACGCATATTTTCCTTCATCATAATGCTAATTTCCTACATCACGATGCATATTCCCATCATCATGATGCTCATTTCTTTCATCACTATGCACTTTTCCTTCATCATGGTGCATATGTTCCTTCATCATAACGCTCATTTCCTACATCACGATGCATATTTCAATCTTCATGATGTTCTTTTACTTCATCTTGATGCTCATTTCCTTCGCCATGATGCATATTTCCTTCATCATGTAATCATTTACATCATCATGATGCTAATATACTTCATCATGATGCGTATTTTCTTCATCATGATGTTCATTTCCTACATTATGATGCTCATTTCCTTCTTCATGATGCTCATTTCTTTCATCATAATGTATATTTCCATGATTATCATTTCCTAAGTCATTATGGTCATTTCCTTTAATCATGAGGCTTATTTCATTCATCGTGATACATATTTCTTTAATCATGATGCTCATTTCCTACATCATGAAACATATTTCCTTCATCATGGTGATATTTCCTTCATCGTGATTCTCATTTCTTACATCAATATTCCCTTTTCCTTCTTCATGATGCATGTTTTCTTCACGATGATCCTTATTTACATAACCATGATGTTAATTTCCTTCATCATGATGCGTATTTACTTCATCATAATGCTCATTCACTACAACATGAAGCCCAATTTATTCAATACGATGCATATTTCCTTGATCATGATGCTCATTTCTTACATCATACTTCATATTTCCTTCATCTCTATGTTCATTTCCAACATCATGATGATCATTTCCTTCATCATGATGCTAGTTTTCTTCATAATGATGCTCATTTCCTTTATCATGATGCGTATTTCTTTCATTATGATGCTCATTTCCTTTTTCATAATTCTTATTTCCTACGTCACAATGCATATTCCCATCACCAAGACGCTTATTTATTTCATCATGATACTCATTTCTTTCATCATGATGCATAAATCCTTCGTCGTGATACTTATTTACTTCATCATGATGCTCATTTCTATCATCATGATGCATGTTTCCTTCATCATGATGCTCATTTCCTATATCATGACCTAATTTCCTTCATCATGACGCATATTTTCCTTCATCATAATGCTCATTTCCTACATCACAATGCATATTCCCATCATCATGATGCTCATTTCTTTCATCACGATACACATTTCCTTCATCATGATGCATATTTTCCTTCATCATAACGCTCATTTCCTACATCACGATGCATATTTCAATCTTCATGATGCACTTTTACTTCATCTTGATGCTCATTTCCTTCGCCATGATGCATATTTCCTTCATCATGTAATCATTTACATCATCATGATGCTAATATACTTCATCATGATGCGTATTTCCTTCATCATGATGCTCATTTCCTACATTATGATGCTCATTTCCTTCTTCATGATGCTCATTTCTTTCATCATAATGTATATTTCCTTCGTCATGATTATCATTTCCTAAGTCATTATGGTCATTTCCTTTAATCATGAGGCTTATTTCATTCATCGTGATACATATTTCCTTAATCATGATGCTCATTTCCTACATCATGAAACATATTTCCTTCATCATGGTGATATTTCCTTCATCGTGATGGTCATTTCTTACATCAATATTCCCTTTTCCTTCATCATGATGCATGTTTTCTTCACGATGATCCTTATTTACATAACCATGATGTTAATTTCCTTCATCATGATTCGTATTTACTTCATCATAATGCTCATTCACTACAACATGAAGCCCAATTTATTCATTACGATTCATATTTCCATGATCATGCATTTCTTACAACATGCTTCATATTTCCTTCATCTCTATGTTCATTTCCAACATCATGATGATCATTTCCTTCATCATGGTGATATTTCCTTCATCGTGATTCTCATTTCTTAAATCAATATTCCCTTTTCCTTCATCATGATGCATGTTTTCTTCACGATGATCCATATTTACATAACCATGATGTTAATTTCATTCATCATGATGCGTATTTACTTCATCATAATGCTCTTTCACTACAACAAGAAGCCCAATTTATTCATTACGATGCATATTTCCTTGATCATGATGCTCATTTCTTACATCATGCTTCATATTTCCTTCATCTCTATGTACATTTCCAGCATCATGATGATCATTTCCTTCATCATGATGCTCATTTCCTACATTATGATGCTCATTTCCTTCTTCATGATGCTCATTTCTTTCATCATAATGTATATTTCCTTCATCATGATTATCATTTCCTAAGTCATTATGGTCATTTCCTTTAATCATGAGGCTTATTTCATTTATCGTGATACATATTTCCTTAATCATGATGCTCATTTCCTACATCATGATACAAATTTACTTCATTCCTTCATCGTGATGCTCATTTCTTACATTAATATTCCCTTTTCCTTCATCATGATGCATGTTTTCTTCACGATGATCCTTATTTAAATAACCATGATGTTAATTTCCTTCATCATGATACGTATTTACTTCGTCATAATGCTCATTCACTACAACATGAAGCCCAATTATTCATTACGATGCATATTTCCTTGATCATGATGCTCATTTCTTACATCAAGCTTCATATTTCTTTCATCTCTATGTTCATTTCCAACATCATGATGATCATTTCCTTCATCATAATGCTAGTTTTCTTCATAATGATGCTCATTTCCTTTATCATGATGCGTATTTCTTTCATTATGATGCTCATTTCCTTCATCATAATTCTTATTTCCTACGTCACAATGCATATTCCCATCACCAAGACGCATATTTATTTCATCATGGTACTCATTTATTTCATCATGATACTCATTTCTTTCTTCATGATGCATAAATCCTTCGTCGTGATACTTATTTACTTCATCATGATGATCATTTCTATCATCATGAAGCATGTTTCCTTCATCATGATGCTCATTTCCTATATCATGACCTAATTTCCTTCATCATGACGCATATATTCCTTCATCATAATGCTCATTTCCTATATCACGATGCATATTCCCATCATCATGATGCTCATTTCTTTCATCACGATGCACATTTCCTTCATCATGATGCACATTTCCTTCATCATGATGCATATTTTCCTTCATCATAATGCTCATTTCCAACATCACGATGCATATTTCAATCTTCATAATGCTCTTTTACTTCATCTTGATGCTCATTTCCTTCGCCATGATGCATATTTCCTTCGTCATGTAATCATTTACATCATCATGATGCTAATATACTTCATCATGATGCGTATTTCCTTCATCATGATGCTCATTTCCTACATTATAATGCTCATTTCCTTCTTCATGATGCTCATTTCTTTCATCATAATGTATATTTCCTTCATCATGATTATCATTTCCTAAGTCATTATGGTCATTTCCTTTAATCATGAGGCTTATTTCATTTATCGTGATACATATTTCCTTAATCATGATGCTCATTTCCTACATCATGATACAAATTTACCTCATTCCTTCATCGTGATGCTCATTTCTTACATTAATATTCCCTTTTCCTTCATCATGATGCATGTTTTCTTCACGATGATCCTTATTTACATAACCATGATGTTAATTTCCTTCATCATGATACGTATTTACTTCATCATAATGCTCATTCACTACAACATGAAGCCCAATTATTCATTACGATGCATATTTCCTTGATCATGATGCTCATTTCTTACATCAAGCTTCATATTTCTTTCATCTCTATGTTCATTTCCAACATCATGATGATCATTTCCTTCATCATGATGCTAGTTTTCTTCATAATGATGCTCATTTCCTTTATCATGATGCGTATTTCTTTCATTATGATGCTCATTTCCTTCATCATAATTCTTATTTCCAACGTCACAATGCATATTCCCATCACCAAGACGCTTATTTATTTCATCGTGATACTCATTTATTTCATCATGATACTCATTTCTTTCATCATGATGCATAAATCCTTCGTCGTGATACTTATTTACTTCATCATGATGCTCATTTCCTACATCACGATGCATATTTCAATCTTCATGATGCTCTTTTACTTCATCTTGACGCTCATTTCCTGCTCCATGATGCATATTTCCTTCTTCATGTAATCATTTACATCATCAAGATGCTAATATACTTCATCTTGATGCGTATTTCCTTCATCATGATGCTCATTTCCTACATTATGATGCTCATTTCCTTCTTCATGATGCTCATTTCTTTCATCATAATGTATATTTCTTTCGTCACGATTATCATTTCCTAAGTCATTATGGTCATTTCCTTTAATCATGAGGCTTATTTCATTCATTGTGATACATATTTCCTTAATCATGATGCTCATTTCCTACATCATGAAACATATTTCCTTCATCATGGTGATATTTCCTTCATCGTGATTCTCATTTCTTACATCAATATTCCCTTTTCCTTCTTCATGATGCATGTTTTCTTCACGATGATCCTTATTTACATAACCATGATGTTAATTTCCTTCATCATGATACGTATTTACTTCATCATAATGCTCATTCACTACAACATGAAGCCCAATTATTCATTACGATGCATATTTTCTTGATCATGATGCTCATTTCTTACATCAAGCTTCATATTTCTTTCATCTCTATGTTCATTTCCAACATCATGATGATCATTTCCTTCATCATGATGCTAGTTTTCTTCATAATGATGCTCATTTCCTTTATCATGATGCGTATTTCTTTCATTATGATGCTCATTTCCTTCATCATAATTCTTATTTCCTACGTCACAATGCATATTCCCATCACCAAGACGCTTATTTATTTCATCATGGTACTCATTTATTTCATCATGATACTCATTTCTTTCATCATGATGCATAAATCCTTCGTCGTGATACTTATTTACTTCATCATGATGATCATTTCTATCATCATGATGCATGTTTCCTTCATCATGATGCTCATTTCCTATATCATGACCTAATTTCCTTCATCATGACGCATATATTCCTTCATCATAATGCTCATTTCCTACATCACGATGCATATTCCCATCATCATGATGCTCATTTCTTTCATCACAATACACATTTCCTTCATCATGATGCATATTTTCCTTCATCATAACGCTTATTTCCTACATCACGATGCATATTTCAATCTTCATGATGCACTTTTACTTCATCTTGATGCTCATTTCCTTCGCCATGAAGCATATTTCCTTCATCATGTAATCATTTACATCATCATGATGCTAATATACTTCATCATGATGCGTATTTTCTTCATCATGATGCTCATTTCCAACATTATGATGCTCATTTCCTTCTTCATGATGCTCATTTCTTTCATCATAATGTATATTTCCTTCGTCATGATTATCATTTCCTAAGTCATTATGGTCATTTCCTTTAATCATGAGGCTTATTTCATTCATCGTGATACATATTTCCTTAATCATGATGCTCATTTCCTACATCATGAAACATATTTCCTTCATCATGGTGTTATTTCCTTCATCGTGATGGTCATTTCTTACATCAATATTCCCTTTTCCTTCATCATGATGCATGTTTTCTTCACGATGATCCTTATTTACATAACCATGATGTTAATTTCCTTCATCATGATTCGTATTTACTTCATCATAATGCTCATTCACTACAACATGAAGCCCAATTTATTCATTACGATTCATATTTCCTTGATCATGCATTTCTTACGACATGCTTCATATTTCCTTCATCTCTATGTTCATTTCCAACATCATGATGATCATTTCCTTCATCATGATGCTTGTTTTCTTCATAATGATGCTCATTTCCTTTACCATGATGCGTATTTCTTTCATTATGATGCTCATTTCCATCATCATAATTCTTATATCCTATGTCACAATGCATATTCCCATCACCAAGACGCTTATTTACTTCATCATGATACTCATTTATTTCATCATGATATTTCTTTCATCATGATGCATAAATCCTTCGTCGTGATACTTATTTACTTCATCATGATGCTCATTTCTATCATCATGATGCATGTTTCCTTCATCATGATGCTCATTTCCTATATCATGACCTAATTTCCTTCATCATGACACATATTTTCCTTCATCATAATGCTCATTTCCTACATCACGATGCATATTCCCATCATCATGATGCTCATTTCTTTCATCACGATACACATTTCCTTCATCATGATGCATATTTTTCTTCATCATAACGCTCATTTCCTACATCACGATTCATATTTCAATATTAATGATGCACTTTTACTTCATCTTGATGCTCATTTCCTTCGCCATGATGCATATTTCCTTCATCATGTAATCATTTACATAATCATGATGTGTATTTCCTTCATCATGATGCTCATTTCCTACATTATGATGCTCATTTCCTTCTTCATGATGTTCATTTCTTTCATCATAATGTATATTTCCTTCGTAATGATTATCATTTCCTAAGTCATTATGGTCATTTCCTTTAATCATGAGACTTATTTCATTCATCGTGATACATATTTCCTTAATCATGATGCTCATTTCCTACATCATGAAACATATTTCCTTCATCATGGTGATATTTCCTTCATCGTGATGGTCATTTCTTACATCAATATTCCCTTTTCCTTCATCATGATGCATGTTTTCTTCACGATGATCCTTATTTACATAACCATGATGTTAATTTCCTTCATCATGATTCGTATTTACTTCATCATAGTGCTCATTCACTACAACAAGAATCCCAATTTATTCATTACGATTCATATTTCATTGATCATGATGCTCATTTCTTACAACATGCTTCATATTTCCTTCATCTCTATGTTCATTTCCAACATCATGATGATCATTTCCTTCATCATGATGCTAATTTTCTTCATAATGATGCTCATTTCCTTTATCATGATGCGTATTTCTTTCATTATGATACTCATTTCCTTCATCATAATTCTTATTTCCTACGTCACAATGCATATTCCCATCACCAAGACGCTTATTTATTTCATCATGATACTCATTTATTTCATCATAATACTCATTTCTTTCATCATGATGCATAAATCCTTCATCGTGATACTTATTTACTTCATCTTGATGCTCATTTCTATCATCATGATGCATGTTTCCTTCATCATGATGCTCATTTCCTATATCATGACCTAATTTCCTTCATCATGACGCATATTTTCCTTCATCATAATGCTCATTTCCTAAATCACGATGCATATTCCCATCATCATGATGCTCATTTCTTTCATAACGATACACATTTCCTTCATCATGATGTATATTTTTCTTCATCATAATGCTTATTTCCTACATCACGATGCATATTTCAATCTTCATGATGCACTTTTACTTCATCTTGATGCTCATTTCCTTCGCCATGAAGCATATTTCCTTCATCATGTAATCATTTACATCATCATGATGCTAATATACTTCATCATGATGCGTATTTCCTTCATCATGATGCTCATTTCCAACATTATGATGCTCATTTCCTTCTTCATGATGCTCATTTCTTTCATCATAATGTATATTTCCTTCGTCATGATTATCATTTCCTAAGTCATTATGGTCATTTCCTTTAATCATGAGGCTTATTTCATTCATTGTGATACATATTTCCTTAATCATGATGCTCATTTCCTACATCATGAAACATATTTCCTTCATCATGGTGATATTTCCTTCATCGTGATTCTCATTTCTTACATCAATATTCCCTTTTCCTTCTTCATGATGCATGTTTTCTTCACGATGATCCTTATTTACATAACCATGATGTTAATTTCCTTCATCATGATACGTATTTACTTCATCATAATGCTCATTCACTACAACATGAAGCCCAATTATTCATTACGATGCATATTTTCTTGATCATGATGCTCATTTCTTACATCAAGCTTCATATTTCTTTCATCTCTATGTTCATTTCCAACATCATGATGATTATTTCCTTCATCATGATGCTAGTTTTCTTCATAATGATGCTCATTTCCTTTATCATGATGCGTATTTCTTTCATTATGATGCTCATTTCCTTCATCATAATTCTTATTTCCTACGTCACAATGCATATTCCCATCACCAAGACGCTTATTTATTTCATCATGGTACTCATTTATTTCATCATGATACTCATTTCTTTCATCATGATGCATAAATCCTTCGTCGTGATACTTATTTACTTCATCATGATGATCATTTCTATCATCATGATGCATGTTTCCTTCATCATGATGCTCATTTCCTATATCATGACCTAATTTCCTACATCATGACGCATATATTCCTTCATCATAATGCTCATTTCCTACATCACGATGCATATTCCCATCATCATGATGCTCATTTCTTTCATCACAATACACATTTCCTTCATCATGATGCATATTTTCCTTCATCATAACGCTTATTTCCTACATCACGATGCATATTTCAATCTTCATGATGCACTTTTACTTCATCTTGATGCTCATTTCCTTCGCCATGAAGCATATTTCCTTCATCATGTAATCATTTACATCATCATGATGCTAATATACTTCATCATGATGCGTATTTCCTTCATCATGATGCTCATTTCCAACATTATGATGCTCATTTCCTTCTTCATGATGCTCATTTCTTTCATCATAATGTATATTTCCTTCGTCATGATTATCATTTCCTAAGTCATTATGGTCATTTCCTTTAATCATGAGGCTTATTTCATTCATCGTGATACATATTTCCTTAATCATGATGCTCATTTCCTACATCATGAAACATATTTCCTTCATCATGGTGTTATTTCCTTCATCGTGATGGTCATTTCTTACATCAATATTCTCTTTTCCTTCATCATGATGCATGTTTTCTTCACGATAATCCTTATTTACATAACCATGATGTTAATTTCCTTCATCATGATTCGTATTTACTTCATCATAGTGCTCATTCACTACAACAAGAAGCCCAATTTATTCATTACGATTCATATTTCTTTGATCATGATGCTCATTTCTTACAACATGCTTCATATTTCCTTCATCTCTATGTTCATTTCCAACATCATGATGATCATTTCCTTCATCATGATGCTAATTTTCTTCATAATGATGCTCATTTCCTTTATCATGATGCGTATTTCTTTCATTATGATGCTCATTTCCTTCATCATAATTCTTATTTCCTACGTCACAATGCATATTCCCATCACCAAGACGCTTATTTATTTCATCATGATACTCATTTATTTCATCATGATACTCATTTCTTTCATCATGATGCATAAATCCTTCATCGTGATACTTATTTACTTCATCATGATGCTCATTTCTATCATCATGATGCATGTTTCCTTCATCATGATGCTCATTTCCTATATCATGACCTAATTTCCTTCATCATGACGCATATTTTCCTTCATCATAATGCTCATTTCCTACATCACGATGCATATTCCCATCATCATGATGCTCATTTCTTTCATCACGATGAACATTTCCTTCATCATGGTGCATATTTTCCTTCATCATAACGCTCATTTCCTACATCACGATGAATATTTCAATCTTCATGATGCTCTTTTACTTCATCTTGATGCTCATTTCCTTCGCCATGATGCATATTTCCTTCATCATGTAATCATTTACATCATCATGACACTAATATACTTCATCATGATGCGTATTTCCTTCATCATGATGCTCATTTCCCACATTATGATGCTCATTTCCTTCTTCATGATGCTCATTTCTTTCATCATAATGTATATTTCCTTCGTCATGATTATCATTTCCTAAATCATTATGGTCATTTCCTTAAATCATGAGGCTTATTCATTCATCGTGATACATATTTCCTTAATCATGATGCTCATTTCCTACATCATGAAACATATTTCCTTCATCATGGTGATATTTCCTTCATCGTGATGCTCATTTCTTACCTCAATATTCCCTTTTACTTCATCATGATGCATGTTTTCTTCACGATGATAATTATTTACATAACCATGATGTTAATTTCCTTCATCACAATGCGTATTTACTTCATCATAATGCTCATTCACTACAACATGAAGCCAAATTTATTCATTACGATGCATATTTCCTTGACCATGATGCTCATTTCTTACATCATGCTTCATATTTTCTTCATCTCTATGTACATTTCCAGCATCATGATGATCATTTCCTTCAACATGATGCAAGTTTTCTTCATAATGATGTTCATTTCCTTTACCATGATGCGTATTTCTTTCATTATGATGCTCATTTCATTCATCATAATTCTTATATCCTATGTCACAATGCATATTCGTCACGCCCCGACCCCAGACAGAACGCGATAACCGCCACGTTAACCATAAATTTCGCAGAATAGGTGCACTCCACTCCACAAAGTTTATAGAAGACGTAAGGCTTGCTATCAAGTACCTGTAGAGCTGAACAACTGATAACAACGGGTACATCCCGAGGACATCATCTCAAAAAGTATCAACAAGGATTTACAAAGGTACAAAATACAACGGTGTAACTTAGTTTAAAGAAAATATACATGAACGATATAACATCGCGAAGGTACAAAAAGAACATCAAGGGGGTCACCAAATATAAACTATACAATCTCGCCAATGAATCCGTCAATTTACATAAAAGAGAAAGTACCCAAAACACGGATTGGATGACGAGCAAACGATAGGGATACCTCCAACCAAAATGATATCAACAGCCTGAAAAGGAAAGAATTATGGGGGTGAGCAAAACCACTAGCTCAGTGAGGTGATAAGCCGGTCACCCCGACCCTTATACGAAGCATGTATTCCACTCGCGGTTCATAACATAAAATCCCACATTTCGTCCCACAATAACTATTTCTCACTCAGTATACATATTAATGAAATTAAAAACCTTAGTGCACATTTACGAATAACACAATTAGTTCAAACAATATGTTATCACATAAAAGACGCGTGGGTAGTCAATATCCTCCTCGAACTGAGCTCTCCGTCGAGAGACAGTCCAAGTCCGTCACCGTTACTCTAGATAAAATGCACATTAATATTCTTTCTCAATACGCCAAGTGCTAAAGTTCACAATTCAATATCGACGTGAATACTTGAAATGATCAAACATATAAACATATATGACATGCATGTCCCACACCGGTGACGTTGACTGAGCCTATAATAGACTGATCCATCTAACGATCACCCTCCAGAGTATCAGTATTTGGCAAATGGACAAGTGCCCCATTAGATCTAACTCACCCATGTTTGCCAATCACGGGCAACTTGGTTGTCACTCTAACTCACCCGAACCGCGACAATTCGGGCTACTTAATCAATGTCGCTCCAACTCACCCGAACCGTGACCAATTCGGGCTGCTTAACCTTGGTACCAGGCATACATATCCATGTGCATCATAAGATGAATAACGACTCAAGTTGAAGTCTTAATTGGCACACAAGAATAACCAGAAATCAATAATACTCATAAAATGGTTAACATGACTCTAACCAGAGCAATCGAGCCAATCAGGCTCTTTACCACATAACATAATACCAAATAATTTTCTTATCAATTAACTAAAACTAAAATAAATGCACATTTATCGAGGGTCCACACTTCCCACAAAAGAAGGCGTTCCCGAATTATCAACTCACAAGGAAGTGATTAACTCTCTCCGAAATCTGAAGTCGGTCCCTTGCCCTTCGTCGATGGTTCTTTACCTAGAAAGGAGATGAGCAATTAAAGACAAATTAAATATAACTAACTATTAGCAGTAACATTCCTTTCATTGCTAAAAACAAATCCTAATCGAGTTCGAACGAGTCGATATTAAATAAAAATGGTATATAACTCCTTAACATCAGTTCCCAATCCCACATAACCCGTTTCAATACATTAACTAAACGAAACGATAGAAAATAAGTTTGAATTCGACATAAAAATTCTGAAATTTTCCAGCTAGCGGCAGTTTACGAGAAAAATTATAACTAATTGTAGAATAATCGGATTGAGGCGTTTCAAGTGGCAACGGAAAGCTAACGAGTTCAGCTACGTAGAATCATCATGATGCTCATTTCTTTCATCACGATGCACATTTCCTTCATCATGGTGCATATTTTCCTTCATCATAACGCCCATTTCCTATATCACGATGCATATTTAATTCTTCATGATGCTCTTTTACTTCATCTTGATGCTCATTTCCTTCGCCATGATGCATATTTCCTTCATCATGTAATCATATACATCATCATGATGCTAATATACTTCATCATGATGCGTATTTCCTTCATCATGATGCTCATTTCCCATATTATGATGCTCATTTCCTTCTTCATGATGCTCATTTCTTTCATCATAATGTATATTTCCTTCGTCATGATTATCATTTCCTAAGTCATTATGGTCATTTCCTTAAATCATGAGGCTTATTCATTCATCGTGATACATATTTCCTTAATCATGATGCTCATTTCCTACATCATGAAACATATTTCCTTCATCATGGTGATATTTCCTTCATCGTGATGCTCATTTCTTACATCAATATTCCCTTTTCCTTCATCATGATGCATGTTTTCTTCACGATGATCCTTATTTACATAACCATGATGTTAATTTCCTTCATCACGATGTGTATTTACTTCATCATAATGCTCATTCACTACAACATGAAGCCAAATTTATTCATTACGATGCATATTTCCTTGACCATGATGCTCATTTCTTACATCATGCTTCATATTTCCTTCATCTCTATGTACATTTCCAGCATCATGATGATCATTTCCTTCAACATGATGCTAGTTTTCTTCATAATGATGCTCATTTCCTTTACCATGATGCGTATTTCTTTCATTATGATGCTCATTTCCTTCATCATAATTCTTATTTCCTACGTCAAAATGCATATTCCCATCACCAAGAAGCTTATTTATTTCATCATGATACTCATTTATTTCATCATGATACTCATTTCTTTCATCATGATGCATAAATCCTTCATCGTGATACTTATTTACTTTATCATGATGCTCATTTCTATCATCATGATGCATGTTTCCTTCATCATGATGCTCATTTCCTATATCATGACCTAATTTCCTTCATCATGACGCATATTTTCCTTCATCATAATGCTCATTTCCTACATCACGATGCATATTCCCATCATCATGATGCTCATTTCTTTCATCACGATGCACATTTCCTTCATCATGGTGCATATTTTCCTTCATCATAACGCTCATTTCCTACATCACGATGCATATTTCAATCTTCATGATGTTCTTTTACTTCATCTTGATGCTCATTTCCTTCGCCATGATGCATATTTCCTTCATCATGCAATCATTTACATCATCATGATGCTAATATACTTCATCATGATGCGTATTTCCTTCATCATGATGTTCATTTCCTACATTATGATGCTCATTTCCTTCTTCATGATGCTCATTTCTTTCATCATAATGTATATTTCCTTCGTCATGATTATCATTTCCTAAGTCATTATGGTCATTTCCTTTAATCATGAGGCTTATTTCATTCATCGTGATACATATTTCTTTAATCATGATGCTTATTTCCTACATCATGAAACATATTTCCTTCATCATGGTGATATTTCCTTCATCGTGATTCTCATTTCTTACATCAATATTCCCTTTTCCTTCTTCATGATGCATGTTTTCTTCACGATGATCCTTATTTACATAACCATGATGTTAATTTCCTTCATCATGATGCGTATTTATTTCATCTTAATGCTCATTCACTACAACATGAAGCCCAATTTATTCATTACGATGCATATTTCTTTGATCATGATGCTCATTTCTTACATCATGCTTCGTATTTCCTTCATCTCTATGTTCATTTCCAACATCATGATGATCATTTCCTTCATCATGATGCTAGTTTTCTTCATAATGATGCTCATTTCCTTTATCATGATGCATATTTCTTTCATTATGATGCTCATTTCCTTCATCATAATTCTTATTTCCTACGTCACAATACATATTCCCATCACCAAGACGTTTATTTATTTCATCATGATACTCATTTATTTCATCATGATACTCATTTCTTTCATCATGATGCATAAATCCTTCATCGTGATACTTATTTACTTCATCATGATGCTCATTTCTATCATCATGATGCATGTTTCCTTCATCATGATGCTCATTTCCTATATCATGACCTAATTTCCTTCATCATGACGCATATTTTCCTTCATCATAATGCTCATTTCCTACATCACGATGCATATTCCCATCATCATGATGCTCATTTCTTTCATCACGATGCACATTTCCTTCATCATGGTGCATATTTTCCTTCATCATAACGCTCATTTCCTACATCATGATGCATATTTCAATCTTCATGATGCTCTTTCACTTCATCTTGATGCTCATTTCTTCGCCATGATGCATATTTCCTTCATCATGTAATCATTTACATCATCATGATGCTAATATACTTCATCATGATGCGTATTTCCTTCATCATGATGCTCATTTCCCACATTATGATGCTCATTTCCTTCTTCATGATGCTCATTTCTTTCATCATAATGTATATTTCCTTCGTCATGATTATCATTTCCTAAGTCATTATGGTCATTTCCTTAAATCATGAGGCTTATTCATTCATCGTGATACATATTTCCTTAATCATGATGCTCATTTCCTACATCATGAAACATATTTCCTTCATCATGGTGATATTTCCTTCATCGTGATGCTCATTTCTTACATCAATATTCCCTTTTCCTTCATCATGATGCATATTTTCTTCACAATGATTCTTATTTACATAACCATGATGTTAATTTCCTTCATCACGATGCGTATTTACTTCATCATAATGCTCATTCACAACAACATGAAGCCAAATTTATTCATTACGATGCATATTTCCTTGACCATGATATTATTTCTTACATCATGCTTCATATTTCCTTCATCTCTATGTACATTTCCAGCATCATGATGATCATTTCCTTCAACATGATGCTAGTTTTCTTCATAATGATGCTCATTTCCTTTATCATGATGCGTATTTCTTTCATTATGATGCTCATTTCCTTCATCATAATTCTTATTTCCTACGTCACAATGCATATTCCCATCACCAAGACGTTTATTTATTTCATCATGATACTCATTTATTTCATCATGATGCATAAATCCTTCATCGTGATACTTATTTACTTCATCATGATGCTCATTTCTATCATCATGATGCATGTTTCCTTCATCATGATGCTCATTTCCTATATTATGACCTAATTTCCTTCATCATGACACATATTTTCCTTCATCATAATGCTCATTTCCTACATCACGATGCATATTCCCATCATCATGATGCTCATTTCTTTCATCACGATGCACATTTCCTTCTTCACGGTGCATATTTTCCTTCATCATAACGCTCATTTCCTACATCATGATGCATATTTCAATCTTCATGATGCTCTTTCACTTCATCTTGATGCTCATTTCCTTCGCCATGATGCATATTTCCTTCATCATGTAATCATTTACAT
The DNA here is from genome assembly GCA_023678885.1 of Pogostemon cablin. Classification (NCBI taxonomy): domain Eukaryota; kingdom Viridiplantae; phylum Streptophyta; class Magnoliopsida; order Lamiales; family Lamiaceae; genus Pogostemon; species Pogostemon cablin. The sequence goes on from JAHCLQ010000406.1 coordinate 51,715, forward strand.
CATCATGATGCTAATATACTTCATCATGATGCGTATTTCCTTCATCATGATGCTCATTTCCCACATTATGATGCTCATTTCCTTCTTCATGATGCTCATTTCTTTCATCATAATGTATATTTCCTTCGTCATGATTATCATTTCCTAAGTCATTATGGTCATTTCCTTAAATCATGAGGCTTATTCATTCATCGTGATACATATTTCCTTAATCATGATGCTCATTTCCTACATCATGAAACATATTTCCTTCATCATGGTGATATTTCCTTCATCGTGATGCTCATTTCTTACCTCAATATTCCCTTTTCCTTCATCATGATGCATGTTTTCTTCACGATGATAATTATTTACATAACCATGATGTTAATTTCCTTCATCACGATGCGTATTTACTTCATCATAATGCTCATTCACTACAACATGAAGCCAAATTTATTCATTACGATGCATATTTCCTTGACCATGATGCTCATTTCTTACATCATGCTTCATATTTCCTTCATCTCTATGTACATTTCCAGCATCATGATGATCATTTCCTTCAACATGATGCTAGTTTTCTTCATAATGATGTTCATTTCCTTTACCATGATGCGTATTTCTTTCATTATGATGCTCATTTCCTTCATCATAATTCTTATATCCTATGTCACAATGCATATTTGTCACGCCCCGACCCCAGACAGAACGCGACAACCGCCACGTTAACCATAAATTTCGCAGAATAGGTGCACTCCACTCCGCAAAGTTTATAGAAAACGTAAGGCTTGCTATCAAGTACCTGTATAGCTGAACAACTGATAACAACGGGTACATCCCGAGGACATCATCTCAAAAAGTATCAACAAGGATTTACAAAGGTACAAAATACAACGGTGTAACTTAGTTTAAAGAAAATATACATGAACGATATAACATCGCGAAGGTACAAAAAGAACATCAAGGGGGTCACCAAATATAAACTACACAATCTCGCCAATGAATCCGTCAATTTACATAAAAGAGAAAGTACCCAAAACACGGATTGGATGACAAGCAAACGATAGGAAAACCTCCAACCAAAACGATATCAACAGCCTGAAAAGGAAAGAATGATGGGGGTGAGTAAAACCACTAGCTCAGTGAGGTGATAAGCCGGTCACCCCGACCCTTATACGAAGCATGTATTCCACTCGCGGTTCATAACATAAAATCCCACATTTCGTCCCACAATAACTATTTCTCACTCAATATACATATTAATGAAATTAAAAACCTTAGTGCACATTTACGAATAACACAATTAGTTCAAACAACATGTTATCACATAAAAGACGCGTGGGTAGTCAATATCCTCCTCGAACTGAGCCCTCCGTCGAGAGACAGTCCAAGTCCGTCACCATTACTCTAGATAAAATGCACATTAATATTCTTTCTCAATACGCCAAGTGCTAAAGTTCACAATTCAATATCGACGTGAATACTTGAAATGATCAAACATATAAACATATATGACATGCATGTCCCACACCGGTGACGTTGACTGAGCCTATAATAGACTGATCCATCTAACGATCACCCTCCAGAGTATCAGTATTTGGCAAATGGACAGGTGCCCCGTTAGATCTAACTCACCCAGGTTTGCCAATCACGGGCAACTTGGTTGTCACTCTAACTCACCCGAACCGCGACAATTCGGGCTACTTAATCAATGTCGCTCCAACTCACCCGAACCGTGACCAATTCGGGCTACTTAACCTTGGTACCAGGCATACATATGCATGTGCATCATAAGATGAATAACGACTTTAACTGGCACACAAGAATAACCAGGAATCAATAATACTCATAAAATGGTTAACATGACTCTAACCAGAGCAATCGAGCCAATCAGGCTCTTTACCACATAACATAATACCAAATAATTTTCTTATCAATTAACTAAAACTAAAATAAATGCACATTTATCGAGGGTCCACACTTCCCACAAGAGAAGGTGTTCCCGAATTATCAACTCACAAGGAAGTGATTAACTCTCTCCGAAATCTGAAGTCGGTCCCTTGCCCTTCGTCGATGGTTCTTTACCTAGAAAGGAGATGAGCAATTAAAGACAAATTAAATATAACTAACTATTAGCGGTAACATTCCTTTCATTGCTAAAAACAAATCCTAATCGAGTTCGAACGAGTCGATATTAAATAAAAATGGTATATAACTCCTTAACATCAGTTCCCAATCCCACATAACCCGTTTCAATACATTAACTAAACGAAACGATAGAAAATAGGTTTGAATTCGACATAAAAATTCTGAAATTTTCCAGCTAGCGGCAGTTTACGAGAAAAATTATAACTAATTGTAGAATAATCGGATTGAGGCGTTTCAAGTGGCAACGGAAAGCTAACGAGTTCAGCTACGTAGAATCATCATGATGCTCATTTCTTTCATCACGATGCACATTTCCTTCATCATGGTGCATATTTTCCTTCATCATAACGCCCATTTCCTACATCACGATGCATATTTAATTCTTCATGATGCTCTTTTACTTCATCTTGATGCTTATTTCCTTCGCCATGATGCATATTTCCTACATCATGTAATCATTTACATCATCATGATGCTAATATACTTCATCATGATGCGTATTTCCTTCATCATGATGCTCATTTCCCATATTATGATGTTCATTTCCTTCTTCATGATGCTCATTTCTTTCATCATAATGTATATTTCCTTCGTCATGATTATCATTTCCTAAGTCATTATGGTCATTTCCTTAAATCATGAGGCTTATTCATTCATCGTGATACATATTTCCTTAATCATGATGCTCATTTCCTACATCATGAAACATATTTCCTTCATCATGGTGATATTTCCTTCATCGTGATGCTCATTTCTTACATCAATATTCCCTTTTCCTTCATCATGATGCATGTTTTCTTCACGATGATCCTTATTTACATAACCATGATGTTAATTTCCTTCATCACGATGTGTATTTACTTCATCATAATGCTCATTCACTACAACATGAAGCCAAATTTATTCATTACGATGCATATTTCCTTGACCATGATGCTCATTTCTTACATCATGCTTCATATTTCCTTCATCTCTATGTACATTTCCAGCATCATGATGATCATTTCCTTCAACATGATGCTAGTTTTCTTCATAATGATGCTCATTTCCTTTACCATGATGCGTATTTATTTCATTATGATGCTCATTTCCTTCATCATAATTCTTATTTCCTACGACACAATGCATATTCCCATCACCAAGAAGCTTATTTATTTCATCATGATACTCATTTATTTCATCATGATACTCATTTCTTTCATGATGATGCATAAATCCTTCATCGTGATACTTATTTACTTTATCATGATGCTCATTTCTATCATCATGATGCATGTTTCCTTCATCATGATGCTCATTTCCTATATCATGACCTAATTTCCTTCATCATGACGCATATTTTCCTTCATCATAATGCTCATTTCCTACATCACGATGCATATTCCCATCATCATGATGCTCATTTCTTTCATCACTATGCACTTTTCCTTCATCATGGTGCATATTTTCCTTCATCATAACGCTCATTTCCTATATCACGATGCATATTTCAATCTTCATGATGTTCTTTTACTTCATCTTGATGCTCATTTCCTTCGCCATGATGCATATTTCCTTCATCACGTAATCATTTACATCATCATGATGCTAATATACTTCATCATGATGCGTATTTCCTTCATCATGATGTTCATTTCCTACATTATGATGCTCATTTCCTTCTTCATGATGCTCATTTCTTTCATCATAATGTATATTTCCTTGTCATGATTATCATTTCCTAAGTCATTATGGTCATTTCCTTTAATCATGAGGCTTATTTCATTCATCGTGATACATATTTCTTTAATCATGATGCTTATTTCCTACATCATGAAACATATTTCCTTCATCATGGTGATATTTCCTTCATCGTGATTCTCATTTCTTACATCAATATTCCCTTTTCCTTCTTCATGATGCATGTTTTCTTCACGATGATCCTTATTTACATAACCATGATGTTAATTTCCTTCATCATGATGCGTATTTATTTCATCTTAATGCTCATTCACTACAACATGAAGCCCAATTTATTCATTACGATGCATATTTCTTTGATCATGATGCTCATTTCTTACATCATGCTTCGTATTTCCTTCATCTCTATGTTCATTTCCAACATCATGATGATCATTTCCTTCATCATGATGCTAGTTTTCTTCATAATGATGCTCATTTCCTTTATCATGATGCGTATTTCTTTCATTATGATGCTCATTTCCTTCATCATAATTCTTATTTCCTACGTCACAATGCATATTCCCATCACCAAGACGTTTATTTATTTCATCATGATACTCATTTATTTCATCATGATACTCATTTCTTTCATCATGATGCATAAATCCTTCATCGTGATACTTATTTACTTCATCATGATGCTCATTTCTATCATCATGATGCATGTTTCCTTCATCATGATGCTCATTTCCTATATCATGACCTAATTTCCTTCATCATGACGCATATTTTCCTTCATCATAATGCTCATTTCCTACATCACGATGCATATTCCCATCATCATGATGCTCATTTCTTTCATCACGATGCACATTTCCTTCATCATGGTGCATATTTTCCTTCATCATAACGCTCATTTCCTACATCATGATGCATATTTCAATCTTCATGATGCTCTTTCACTTCATCTTGATGCTCATTTCTTCGCCATGATGCATATTTCCTTCATCATGTAATCATTTACATCATCATGATGCTAATATACTTCATCATGATGCGTATTTCCTTCATCATGATGCTCATTTCCCACATTATGATGCTCATTTCCTTCTTCATGATGCTCATTTCTTTCATCATAATGTATATTTCCTTCGTCATGATTATCATTTCCTAAGTCATTATGGTCATTTCCTTAAATCATGAGGCTTATTCATTCATCGTGATACATATTTCCTTAATCATGATGCTCATTTCCTACATCATGAAACATATTTCCTTCATCATGGTGATATTTCCTTCATCGTGATGCTCATTTCTTACATCAATATTCCCTTTTCCTTCATCATGATGCATATTTTCTTCACGATGATTCTTATTTACATAACCATGATGTTAATTTCCTTCATCACGATGCGTATTTACTTCATCATAATGCTCATTCACAACAACATGAAGCCAAATTTATTCATTACGATGCATATTTCCTTGACCATGATATTATTTCTTACATCATGCTTCATATTTCCTTCATCTCTATGTACATTTCCAGCATCATGATGATCATTTCCTTCAACATGATGCTAGTTTTCTTCATAATGATGCTCATTTCCTTTATCATGATGCGTATTTCTTTCATTATGATGCTCATTTCCTTCATCATAATTCTTATTTCCTACGTCACAATGCATATTCCCATCACCAAGACGTTTATTTATTTCATCATGATACTCATTTATTTCATCATGATGCATAAATCCTTCATCGTGATACTTATTTACTTCATCATGATGCTCATTTCTATCATCATGATGCATGTTTCCTTCATCATGATGCTCATTTCCTATATTATGACCTAATTTCCTTCATCATGACACATATTTTCCTTCATCATAATGCTCATTTCCTACATCACGATGCATATTCCCATCATCATGATGCTCATTTCTTTCATCACGATGCACATTTCCTTCTTCACGGTGCATATTTTCCTTCATCATAACGCTCATTTCCTACATCATGATGCATATTTCAATCTTCATGATGCTCTTTCACTTCATCTTGATGCTCATTTCCTTCGCCATGATGCATATTTCCTTCATCATGTAATCATTTACATCATCATGATGCTAATATACTTCATCATGATGCGTATTTCCTTCATCATGATGCTCATTTCCCACATTATGATGCTCATTTCCTTCTTCATGATGCTCATTTCTTTCATCATAATGTATATTTCCTTCGTCATGATTATCATTTCCTAAGTCATTATGGTCATTTCCTTAAATCATGAGGCTTATTCATTCATCGTGATACATATTTCCTTAATCATGATGCTCATTTCCTACATCATGAAACATATTTCCTTCATCATGGTGATATTTCCTTCATCGTGATGCTCATTTCTTACCTCAATATTCCCTTTTCCTTCATCATGATGCATGTTTTCTTCACGATGATAATTATTTACATAACCATGATGTTAATTTCCTTCATCACGATGCGTATTTACTTCATCATAATGCTCATTCACTACAACATGAAGCCAAATTTATTCATTACGATGCATATTTCCTTGACCATGATGCTCATTTCTTACATCATGCTTCATATTTCCTTCATCTCTATGTACATTTCCAGCATCATGATGATCATTTCCTTCAACATGATGCTAGTTTTCTTCATAATGATGTTCATTTCCTTTACCATGATGCGTATTTCTTTCATTATGATGCTCATTTCCTTCATCATAATTCTTATATCCTATGTCACAATGCATATTTGTCACGCCCCGACCCCAGACAGAACGCGACAACCGCCACGTTAACCATAAATTTCGCAGAATAGGTGCACTCCACTCCGCAAAGTTTATAGAAAACGTAAGGCTTGCTATCAAGTACCTGTATAGCTGAACAACTGATAACAACGGGTACATCCCGAGGACATCATCTCAAAAAGTATCAACAAGGATTTACAAAGGTACAAAATACAACGGTGTAACTTAGTTTAAAGAAAATATACATGAACGATATAACATCGCGAAGGTACAAAAAGAACATCAAGGGGGTCACCAAATATAAACTACACAATCTCGCCAATGAATCCGTCAATTTACATAAAAGAGAAAGTACCCAAAACACGGATTGGATGACAAGCAAACGATAGGAAAACCTCCAACCAAAACGATATCAACAGCCTGAAAAGGAAAGAATGATGGGGGTGAGTAAAACCACTAGCTCAGTGAGGTGATAAGCCGGTCACCCCGACCCTTATACGAAGCATGTATTCCACTCGCGGTTCATAACATAAAATCCCACATTTCGTCCCACAATAACTATTTCTCACTCAATATACATATTAATGAAATTAAAAACCTTAGTGCACATTTACGAATAACACAATTAGTTCAAACAACATGTTATCACATAAAAGACGCGTGGGTAGTCAATATCCTCCTCGAACTGAGCCCTCCGTCGAGAGACAGTCCAAGTCCGTCACCATTACTCTAGATAAAATGCACATTAATATTCTTTCTCAATACGCCAAGTGCTAAAGTTCACAATTCAATATCGACGTGAATACTTGAAATGATCAAACATATAAACATATATGACATGCATGTCCCACACCGGTGACGTTGACTGAGCCTATAATAGACTGATCCATCTAACGATCACCCTCCAGAGTATCAGTATTTGGCAAATGGACAGGTGCCCCGTTAGATCTAACTCACCCAGGTTTGCCAATCACGGGCAACTTGGTTGTCACTCTAACTCACCCGAACCGCGACAATTCGGGCTACTTAATCAATGTCGCTCCAACTCACCCGAACCGTGACCAATTCGGGCTACTTAACCTTGGTACCAGGCATACATATGCATGTGCATCATAAGATGAATAACGACTTTAACTGGCACACAAGAATAACCAGGAATCAATAATACTCATAAAATGGTTAACATGACTCTAACCAGAGCAATCGAGCCAATCAGGCTCTTTACCACATAACATAATACCAAATAATTTTCTTATCAATTAACTAAAACTAAAATAAATGCACATTTATCGAGGGTCCACACTTCCCACAAGAGAAGGTGTTCCCGAATTATCAACTCACAAGGAAGTGATTAACTCTCTCCGAAATCTGAAGTCGGTCCCTTGCCCTTCGTCGATGGTTCTTTACCTAGAAAGGAGATGAGCAATTAAAGACAAATTAAATATAACTAACTATTAGCGGTAACATTCCTTTCATTGCTAAAAACAAATCCTAATCGAGTTCGAACGAGTCGATATTAAATAAAAATGGTATATAACTCCTTAACATCAGTTCCCAATCCCACATAACCCGTTTCAATACATTAACTAAACGAAACGATAGAAAATAGGTTTGAATTCGACATAAAAATTCTGAAATTTTCCAGCTAGCGGCAGTTTACGAGAAAAATTATAACTAATTGTAGAATAATCGGATTGAGGCGTTTCAAGTGGCAACGGAAAGCTAACGAGTTCAGCTACGTAGAATCATCATGATGCTCATTTCTTTCATCACGATGCACATTTCCTTCATCATGGTGCATATTTTCCTTCATCATAACGCCCATTTCCTACATCACGATGCATATTTAATTCTTCATGATGCTCTTTTACTTCATCTTGATGCTTATTTCCTTCGCCATGATGCATATTTCCTACATCATGTAATCATTTACATCATCATGATGCTAATATACTTCATCATGATGCGTATTTCCTTCATCATGATGCTCATTTCCCATATTATGATGTTCATTTCCTTCTTCATGATGCTCATTTCTTTCATCATAATGTATATTTCCTTCGTCATGATTATCATTTCCTAAGTCATTATGGTCATTTCCTTAAATCATGAGGCTTATTCATTCATCGTGATACATATTTCCTTAATCATGATGCTCATTTCCTACATCATGAAACATATTTCCTTCATCATGGTGATATTTCCTTCATCGTGATGCTCATTTCTTACATCAATATTCCCTTTTCCTTCATCATGATGCATGTTTTCTTCACGATGATCCTTATTTACATAACCATGATGTTAATTTCCTTCATCACGATGTGTATTTACTTCATCATAATGCTCATTCACTACAACATGAAGCCAAATTTATTCATTACGATGCATATTTCCTTGACCATGATGCTCATTTCTTACATCATGCTTCATATTTCCTTCATCTCTATGTACATTTCCAGCATCATGATGATCATTTCCTTCAACATGATGCTAGTTTTCTTCATAATGATGCTCATTTCCTTTACCATGATGCGTATTTATTTCATTATGATGCTCATTTCCTTCATCATAATTCTTATTTCCTACGACACAATGCATATTCCCATCACCAAGAAGCTTATTTATTTCATCATGATACTCATTTATTTCATCATGATACTCATTTCTTTCATGATGATGCATAAATCCTTCATCGTGATACTTATTTACTTTATCATGATGCTCATTTCTATCATCATGATGCATGTTTCCTTCATCATGATGCTCATTTCCTATATCATGACCTAATTTCCTTCATCATGACGCATATTTTCCTTCATCATAATGCTCATTTCCTACATCACGATGCATATTCCCATCATCATGATGCTCATTTCTTTCATCACTATGCACTTTTCCTTCATCATGGTGCATATTTTCCTTCATCATAACGCTCATTTCCTATATCACGATGCATATTTCAATCTTCATGATGTTCTTTTACTTCATCTTGATGCTCATTTCCTTCGCCATGATGCATATTTCCTTCATCACGTAATCATTTACATCATCATGATGCTAATATACTTCATCATGATGCGTATTTCCTTCATCATGATGTTCATTTCCTACATTATGATGCTCATTTCCTTCTTCATGATGCTCATTTCTTTCATCATAATGTATATTTCCTTGTCATGATTATCATTTCCTAAGTCATTATGGTCATTTCCTTTAATCATGAGGCTTATTTCATTCATCGTGATACATATTTCTTTAATCATGATGCTTATTTCCTACATCATGAAACATATTTCCTTCATCATGGTGATATTTCCTTCATCGTGATTCTCATTTCTTACATCAATATTCCCTTTTCCTTCTTCATGATGCATGTTTTCTTCACGATGATCCTTATTTACATAACCATGATGTTAATTTCCTTCATCATGATGCGTATTTATTTCATCTTAATGCTCATTCACTACAACATGAAGCCCAATTTATTCATTACGATGCATATTTCTTTGATCATGATGCTCATTTCTTACATCATGCTTCATATTTCCTTCATCTCTATGTTCATTTCCAACATCATGATGATCATTTCCTTCATCATGATGCTAGTTTTCTTCATAATGATGCTCATTTCCTTTATCATGATGCGTATTTCTTTCATTATGATGCTCATTTCCTTCATCATAATTCTTATTTCCTACGTCACAATGCATATTCCCATCTCCAAGACGTTTATTTATTTCATCATGATACTCATTTATTTCATCATGATACTCATTTCTTTCATCATGATGCATAAATCCTTCATCGTGATACTTATTTACTTCATCATGATGCTCATTTCTATCATCATGATGCATGTTTCCTTCATCATGATACTCATTTCCTATATCATGACCTTATTTCCTTCATCATGACGCATATTTTCCTTCATCATAATGCTCATTTTCTACATCACGATGCATATTCCCATCATCATGATGCTCATTTCTTTCATCACGATGCACATTTCCTTCATCATGGTGCATATTTTCCTTCATCATAACGCTCATTTCCTACATCATGATGCATATTTCAATCTTCATGATGCTCTTTCACTTCATCTTGATGCTCATTTCCTTCGCCATGATGCATATTTCCTTCATCATGCAATCATTTACGTCATCATGATGCTAATATACTTTATCATGATGCATATTTCCTTCATCATGATGCTCATTTCCCACATTATGATGCTCATTTCCTTCTTCATGATGCTCATTTCTTTCATCATAATGTATATTTCCTTCGTCATGATTATCATTTCCTAAGTCATTATGGTCATTTTCTTAAATCATGAGGCTTATTCATTCATCGTGATTCATATTTCCTTAATCATGATGCTCATTTCCTACATCATGAAACATATTTCCTTCATCATGGTGATATTTCCTTCATCGTGATGCTCATTTCTTACATCAATATTCCCTTTTCCTTCATCATGATGCATGTTTTCTTCACGATGATTCTTATTTACATAACATGATGTTAATTTCCTTCATCACGATGCGTATTTACTTCATCATAATGCTCATTCATTACAACATGAAGCCAAATTTATTCATTACGATGCATATTTCCTTGACCATGCTGCTCATTTCTTACATCATGCTTCATATTTCCTTCATCTCTATGTACATTTCCAGCATCATGATGATCATTTCCTTCAACATGATGCTAGTTTTCTTCATAATGATGCTCATTTCCTTTACCATGATGTGTATTTCTTTCATTATGATGCTCATTTCCTTCATCATAATTCTTATATCCTATGTCACAATGCATATTCCCATCACCAAGACGCTTATTTATTTCATCATGATACTCATTTATTTCATCATGATACTTATTTCTTTCATCATGATGCATAAATCCTTCATCGTGATACTTATTTACTTCATCATGATGCTCATTTCTATCATCATGATGCATGTTTCCTTCATCATGATTCTCATTTCCTATATCATGACCTAATTTCCTTCATCATGACGCATATTTTCCTTCATCATAATGCTCATTTCCTACATCACGATGCGTATTCCCATCATCATGATGCTCATTTCTTTCATCACGATGCACATTTCCTTCATCATGGTGCATATTTTCCTTCATCATAACGCTCATTTCCTACATCACGATGCATATTTAATTCTTCATGATGCTTTTTTACTTCATCTTGATGCTCATTTCCTTCGCCATGATGCATATTTCCTTCATCATGTAATCATTTACATCATCATGATGCTAATATACTTCATCATGATGCGTATTTCCTTCATCATGATGCTAATTTCCCACATTATGATGCTCATTTCTTTCTTCATGATGCTCATTTCTTTCATCATAATGTATATTTCCTTCGTCATGATTATCATTTCCTAAGTCATTATGGTCATTTCCTTAAATCATGAGGCTTATTCATTCATCGTGATACATATTTCCTTAATCATGATGCTCATTTCCTACATCATGAAACATATTTCCTTCATCATGGTGATATTTCCTTCATCGTGATGCTCATTTCTTACATCAATATTCCCTTTTCCTTCATCATGATGCATGTTTTCTTCACGATGATCCTTATTTACATAACCATGATGTTAATTTCCTTCATCACGATGCGTATTTACTTCATCATAATGCTCATTCACTACAACATGAAGCCAAATTTATTCATTACGATGCATATTTCCTTGACCATGATGCTCATTTCTTACATCATGCTTCATATTTCCTTCATCTCTATGTACATTTCCAGCATCATGATGATCATTTCCTTCAACATGATGCTAGTTTTCTTCATAATGATGCTCATTTCCTTTACCATGATGCGTATTTCTTTCATTATGATGCTCATTTCCTTCATCATAATTCTTATATCCTATGTCACAATGCATATTCCCATCACCAAGACGCTTATTTATTTCATCATGATACTCATTTATTTCATCATGATACTTATTTCTTTCATCATGATGCATAAATCCTTCATCGTGATACTTAATTACTTCATCATGATGCTCATTTCTATCATCATGATGCATGTTACCTTCATCATGATGCTCATTTCCTATATCATGACCTAATTTCCTTCATCATGACGCATATTTTCCTTCATCATAATGCTCATTTCCTACATCACGATGCGTATTCCCATCATCATGATGCTCATTTCTTTCATCACGATGCACATTTCCTTCATCATGGTGCATATTTTCCTTCATCATAACGCTCATTTCCTACATCACGATGCATATTTAATTCTTCATGATGCTTTTTTACTTCATCTTGATGCTCATTTCCTTCGCCATGATGCATATTTCCTTCATCATGTAATCATTTACATCATCATGATGCTAATATAATTCATCATGATGCGTATTTCCTTCATCATGATGCTAATTTCCCACATTATGATGCTCATTTCTTTCTTCATAATGTATATTTCCTTCGTCATGATTATCATTTCCTAAGTCATTATGGTCATTTCCTTAAATCATGAGGCTTATTCATTCATCGTGATACATATTTCCTTAATCATGATGCCCATTTCCTACATCATGAAACATATTTCCTTCATCATGGTGATATTTCCTTCATCGTGATGCTCATTTCTTACATCAATATTCCCTTTTCCTTCATCATGATGCATGTTTTCTTCACGATGATCCTTATTTACATAACCATGATGTTAATTTCCTTCATCACGATGCGTATTTACTTCATCATAATGCTCATTCACTACAACATGAAGCCAAATTTATTCATTACGATGCATATTTCCTTGACCATGATGCTCATTTCTTACATCATGCTTCATATTTCCTTCATCTCTATGTACATTTCCAGCATCATGATGATCATTTCCTTCAACATGATGCTAGTTTTCTTCATAATGATGCTCATTTCCTTTACCATGATGCGTATTTCTTTCATTATGATGCTCATTTCCTTCATCATAATTCTTATATCCTATGTCACAATGCATATTCCCATCACCAAGACGCTTATTTATTTCATCATGATACTCATTTATTTCATCATGATACTTATTTCTTTCATCATGATGCATAAATCCTTCGTCGTGATACTTAATTACTTCATCATGATGCTCATTTCTATCATCATGATGCATGTTTCCTTCATCATGATGCTCATTTCCTATATCATGACCTAATTTCCTTCATCATGACGCATATTTTCCTTCATCATAATGCTCATTTCCTACATCACGATGCGTATTCCCATCATCATGATGCTCATTTCTTTCATCACGATGCACATTTCCTTCATCATGGTGCATATTTTCCTTCATCATAACGCTCATTTCCTACATCACGATGCATATTTAATTCTTCATGATGCTTTTTTACTTCATCTTGATGCTCATTTCCTTCGCCATGATGCATATTTTCTTCATCATGTAATCTTTTACATCATCATGATGCTAATATACTTCATCATGATGCGTATTTCCTTCATCATGATGCTAATTTCCCACATTATGATGCTCATTTCTTTCTTCATGATGCTCATTTCTTTCATCATAATGTATATTTCCTTCGTCATGATTATCATTTCCTAAGTCATTGTGGTCATTTCCTTAAATCATGAGGCTTATTCATTCATCGTGATACATATTTCCTTAATCATGATGCTCATTTCCTACATCATGAAACATATTTCCTTCATCATGGTGATATTTCCTTCATCGTGATGCTCATTTCTTACATCAATATTCCCTTTTCCTTCATCATGATGCATGTTTTCTTCACGATGATCCTTATTTACATAACCATGATGTTAATTTCCTTCATCACGATGCGTATTTACTTCATCATAATGCTCATTCACTACAACATGAAGCCAAATTTATTCATTACGATGCATATTTCCTTGACCATGATGCTCATTTCTTACATCATGCTTCATATTTCCTTCATCTCTATGTACATTTCCAGCATCATGATGATCATTTCCTTCAACATGATGCTAGTTTTCTTCATAATGATGCTCATTTCCTTTACCATGATGCGTATTTCTTTCATTATGATGCTCATTTCCTTCATCATAATTCTTATATCCTATGTCACAATGCATATTCCCATCACCAAGACGCTTATTTATTTCATCATGATACTCATTTATTTCATCATGATACTTATTTCTTTCATCATGATGCATAAATCCTTCATCGTGATACTTAATTACTTCATCATGATGCTCATTTCTATCATCATGATGCATGTTTCCTTCATCATGATGCTCATTTCCTATATCATGACCTAATTTCCTTCATCATGACGCATATTTTCCTTCATCATAATGCTCATTTCCTACATCACGATGCGTATTCCCATCATCATGATGCTCATTTCTTTCATCACGATGCACATTTCCTTCATCATGGTGCATATTTTCCTTCATCATAACGCTCATTTCCTACATCACGATGCGTATTTAATTCTTCATGATGCTTTTTTACTTCATCTTGATGCTCATTTCCTTCGCCATGATGCATATTTCCTTCATCATGTAATCATTTACATCATCATGATGCTAATATACTTCATCATGATGCGTATTTCCTTCATCACGATACTAATTTCCCACATTATGATGTTCATTTCTTTCTTCATGATGCTCATTTCTTTCATCATAATGTATATTTCCTTCGTCATGATTATCATTTCCTAAGTCATTATGGTCATTTCCTTAAATCATGAGGCTTATTCATTCATCGTGATACATATTTCCTTAATCATGATGCTCATTTCCTACATCATGAAACATATTTCCTTCATCATGGTGATATTTCCTTCATCGTGATGCTCATTTCTTACATCAATATTCCCTTTTCCTTCATCATGATGCATGTTTTCTTCACGATGATCCTTATTTACATAACCATGATGTTAATTTCCTTCATCACGATGCGTATTTACTTCATCATAATGCTCATTCACTACAACATGAAGCCAAATTTATTCATTACGATGCATATTTCCTTGACCATGATGCTCATTTCTTACATCATGCTTCATATTTCCTTCATCTCTATGTACATTTCCAGCATCATGATGATCATTTCCTTCAACATGATGCTAGTTTTCTTCATAATGATGCTCATTTCCTTTACCATGATGCGTATTTCTTTCATTATGATGCTCATTTCCTTCATCATAATTCTTATATCCTATGTCACAATGCATATTCCCATCACCAAGATGCTTATTTATTTCATCATGATACTCATTTATTTCATCATGATACTTATTTCTTTCATCATGATGCATAAATCCTTCATCGTGATACTTAATTACTTCATCATGATGCTCATTTCTATCATCATGATGCATGTTTCCTTCATCATGATGCTCATTTCCTATATCATGACCTAATTTCCTTCATCATGACGCATATTTTCCTTCATCATAATGCTCATTTCCTACATCACGATGCGTATTCCCATCATCATGATGCTCATTTCTTTCATCACGATGCACATTTCCTTCATCATGGTGCATATTTTCCTTCATCATAACGCTCATTTCCTACATCACGATGCGTATTTAATTCTTCATGATGCTTTTTTACTTCATCTTGATGCTCATTTCCTTCGCCATGATGCATATTTCCTTCATCATGTAATCATTTACATCATCATGATGCTAATATACTTCATCATGATGCGTATTTCCTTCATCACGATACTAATTTCCCACATTATGATGCTCATTTCTTTCTTCATGATGCTCATTTCTTTCATCATAATGTATATTTCCTTCGTCATGATTATCATTTCCTAAGTCATTATGGTCATTTCCTTAAATCATGAGGCTTATTCATTCATCGTGATACATATTTCCTTAATCATGATGCTCATTTCCTACATCATGAAACATATTTCCTTCATCATGGTGATATTTCCTTCATCGTGATGCTCATTTCTTACATCAATATTCCCTTTTCCTTCATCATGATGCATGTTTTCTTCACGATGATCCTTATTTACATAACCATGATGTTAATTTCCTTCATCACGATGCGTATTTACTTCATCATAATGCTCATTCACTACAACATGAAGCCAAATTTATTCATTACGATGCATATTTCCTTGACCATGATGCTCATTTCTTACATCATGCTTCATATTTCCTTCATCTCTATGTACATTTCCAGCATCATGATGATCATTTCCTTCAACATGATGCTAGTTTTCTTCATAATGATGCTCATTTCCTTTACCATGATGCGTATTTCTTTCATTATGATGCTCATTTCCTTCATCATAATTCTTATATCCTATGTCACAATGCATATTCCCATCACCAAGACGCTTATTTATTTCATCATGATACTCATTTATTTCATCATGATACTTATTTCTTTCATCATGATGCATAAATCCTTCATCGTGATACTTAATTACTTCATCATGATGCTCATTTCTATCATCATGATGCATGTTTCCTTCATCATGATGCTCATTTCCTATATCATGACCTAATTTCCTTCATCATGACGCATATTTTCCTTCATCATAATGCTCATTTCCTACATCACGATGCGTATTCCCATCATCATGATGCTCATTTCTTTCATCACGATGCACATTTCCTTCATCATGGTGCATATTTTCCTTCAACATAACGCTCATTTCCTACATCACGATGCATATTTAATTCTTCATGATGCTCTTTTACTTCATCTTGATGCTCATTTCCTTCGCCATGATGCATATTTCCTTCATCATGTAATCATTTACATCATCATTACGCTAATATACTTCATCATGATGCGTATTTCCTTCATCATGATGCTCATTTCCCACATTATGATGCTCATTTCTTTCTTCATGATGCTCATTTCTTTCATCATAATGTATATTTCCTTTGTCATGAATATCATTTCCTAAGTCATTATGGTCATTTCCTTAAATCATGAGGCTTATTCATTCATCGTGATACATATTTCCTTAATCATGATGCTCATTTCCTACATCATGAAACATATTTCCTTCATCATGGTGATATTTCGTTCATCGTGATGCTCATTTCTTACATCAATATTCCATTTTCCTTCATCATGATGCATGTTTTCTTCACGATGATCCTTATTTACATAACTATGATGTTAATTTCCTTCATCACGATGCGTATTTACTTCATCATAATGCTCATTAACTACAACATGAAGCCAAATTTATTCATTACGATGCATATTTCCTTGACCATGATGCTCATTTCTTACATATTGCTTCATATTTCCTTCATCTCTATGTATATTTCCAGCATCATGATGATCATTTCCTTCAACATGATGCTAGTTTTCTTCATAATGATGCTCATTTCTTTTACCATGATGCGTATTTCTTTCATTATGATGCTCATTTCCTTCATCATAATTCTTATATCCTATGTCACAATGCATATTCCCATCACCAAGACGCTTATTTATTTCATCATGATACTCATTTATTTCATCATGATACTAATTTCTTTCATCATGATGCATAAATCCTTCATCGTGATACTTATTTACTTCATCATGATGCTCATTTCTATCATCATGATGCATGTTTCCTTCATCATGATGTTCATTTCCTATATCATGACCTAATTTCCTTCATCATGACGCATATTTTCCTTCATCATAATGCTCATTTCCTACATCACGATGCGTATTCCCATCATCATGATGCTCATTTCTTTCATCACGATGCACATTTCCTTCATCATGGTGCATATTTTCCTTCATCATAACGCTCATTTCCTACATCACGATGCATATTTAATTCTTCATGATGCTCTTTTACTTCATCTTGATGCTCATTTCCTTCGCCATGATGCATATTTCCTTCATCATGTAATCATTTACATCATCATGACGCTAATATACTTCATCATGAAGCGTATTTCCTTCATCATGATGCTCATTTCCCACATTATGATGCTCATTTCTTTCTTCATGATGCTCATTTCTTTCATCATAATGTATATTTCCTTCGTCATGATTATCATTTCCTAAGTCATTATGGTCATTTCCTTAAATCATGAGGCTTATTCATTCAACGTGATACATATTTCCTTAATCATGATGCTCATTTCCTACATCATGAAACATATTTCCTTCATCATGGTGATATTTCCTTCATCGTGATGCTCATTTCTTACATCAATATTCCCTTTTCCTTCATCATGATGCATGTTTTCTTCACGATGATCCTTATTTACATAACCATGATGTTAATTTCCTTCATCACGATGCGTATTTACTTCATCATAATGCACATTCACTACAACATGAAGCCAAATTTATTCATTACGATGCATATTTCCTTGACCATGATGCTCATTTCTTACATCATGCTTCATATATGTACATTTCCAGCATCACGATGATCATTTCCTTCAACATGATTCTAGTTTTCTTCATAATGATGCTCATTTCTTTTACCATGATGCGTATTTCTTTCATTATGATGCTCATTTCCTTCATCATAATTCTTATATCCTATGTCACAATGCATATTCCCATCACCAAGACGCTTATTTATTTCATCATGATACTCATTTATTTCATCATGATACTTATTTCTTTCATCATGATGCATAAATCCTTCATCGTTATACTTATTTACTTCATCATGATGCTCATATCTATCATCATGATGCATGTTTCCTTCATCATGATGCTCATTTCCTATATCATGACCTAATTTCCTTCATCATGACGCATATTTTCCTTCATCATAATGCTCTTTTCCTACATCACGATGCATATTCCCATCATCATGATGCTCATTTCTTTCATCACGATGCACATTTCCTTCATCATGATGCATATTTTCCTTCATCATAACGCTCATTTCCTACATCATGATGCATATTTCAATCTTCATGATGCACTTTTACTTCATCTTGATGCTCATTTCCTTCGCCATGATGCATATTTCCTTCATCATGTAATCATTTACATCATCATGATGCTAATATACTTCATCATGATGCGTATTTCCTTCATCATGATGCTCATTTCCTACATTATGATGCTCATTTCCTTCTTCATGATGCTCATTTCTTTCATCATAATGTATATTTCCTTCGTCATGATTATCATTTCCTAAGTCATTATGGTCATTTCCTTTAATCATGAGGCTTATTTCATTCATCGTGATACATATTTCCTTAATCATGATGCTCATTTCCTACATCATGATACATATTTCCTTCATCATGGTGATATTTCCTTCATCGTGATGCTCATTTCTTACATCAATATTCCCTTTTCCTTCATCATGATGCATGTTTTCTTCACGATGATCCTTATTTACATAACCATGATGTTAATTTCCTTCATCATGATTCGTATTTACTTCATCATAATGCTCATTCACTACAACATGAAGCCCAATTTATTCATTACGATGCATATTTCCTTGATCATGATGCTCATTTCTTACATTATGCTTCATATTTCCTTCATCTCTATGTTCATTTCCAACATCATGATGAACATCATGATGATCATTTCCTTCATCATGATGCTAGTTTTCTTAATAATGATGCTCATTTCCTTTATCATAATGTGTATTTCTTTCATTATGATTCTCATTTCCTTCATCATAATTCTTATTTCCTACGGCACAATGCATATTCCCATCACCAAGACGCTTATTTATTTCATCATGATACTCATTTATTTCATCATGAGACTCATTTCTTTCATCATGATGCATAAATCCTTCATCGTGATACTTATTTACTTCATCATGATGCTCATTTCTATCATCATGATGCATGTTTCCTTCATCATGATGCTCATTTCCTATCATGACCTAATTTCCTTCATCATGACGCATATTTTCCTTCATCATAATGCTCATTTCCTACATCACGATGCATATTCCCATCATCATGATGCTCATTTCTTTCATCACGATGCTCATTTCTTTCATCACGATGCACATTTCCTTCATCATGGTGCATATTTTCCTTCATCATGATGCTCTTTTACTTCATCTTGATGCTCATTTCCTTCTCCATGATGCATATTTCCTTCATCATGTAATCATTTACATCATCATGATGCTAATATACTTCATCATGATCCGTATTTCCTTCATCATGATTCTCATTTCCTACATTATGATGCTCATTTCCTTCTTCATGATGCTCATTTCTTTCCTCAATATGTATATTTCTTTCATCATGATTACCATTTCCTAAGTCATTATGGTCATTTCCTTTAATCATGAGGCTTATTTCATTCATCGTGATACATCTTTCCTTAATCATGATGCTCATTTCCTACATCATGAAACATATTTCCTTCATCATGGTGATATTTCCTTCATCGTGATGCTCATTTCTTACATCAATATTCCCTTTTCCTTCATCATGATGCATGTTTTCTTCACGATGATCCTTATTTACATAACCATGATGTTAATTTCCTTCATCACGATGCGTATTTACTTCATCATAATGCTCATTCACTACAACATGAAGCCAAATTTATTCATTACGATGCATATTTCCTTGACCATGATGCTCATTTCTTACATCATGCTTCATATTTCCTTCATCTCTATGTACATTTCCAGCATCATGATGATCATTTCCTTCAACATGATGCTAGTTTTCTTCATAATGATGCTCATTTCCTTTACCATGATGCGCATTTCTTTCATTATGATGCTCATTTCCTTCATCATAATTCTTATATCCTATGTCACAATGCATATTCCATCACCAAGACGCTTATTTATTTCATCATGATACTTATTTCTTTCATCATGATGCATAAATCCTTCATCGTGATACTTATTTACTTCATCATGATGCTCATTTCTATCATCATGATGCATGTTTCCTTCATCATGATGCTCATTTCCTATATCATGACCTAATTTCCATCATCATGACGCATATTTTCCTTCATCATAATGCTCATTCCCTACATCACGATGCGTATTCCCATCATCATGATGCTCATTTCTTTCATCACGATGCACATTTCCTTCATCATGGTGCATATTTTCCTTCATCATAACGCTCATTTCCTACATCACGATGCATATTTAATTCTTCATGATGCTCTTTTACTTCATCTTGATGCTCATTTCCTTCGCCATGATGCATATTTCCTTCATCATGTAATCATTTACATCATCATTACGCTAATATACTTCATCATGATGCGTATTTCCTTCATCATGATGCTCATTTCCCACATTATGATGCTCATTTCTTTCTTCATGATGCTCATTTCTTTCATCATAATGTATTTTTCCTTTGTCATGAATATCATTTCCTAAGTCATTATGGTCATTTCCTTAAATCATGAGGCTTATTCATTCATCGTGATACATATTTCCTTAATCATGATGCTCATTTCCTACATCATGAAACATATTTCCTTCATCATGGTGATATTTCGTTCATCGTGATGCTCATTTCTTACATCAATATTCCATTTTCCTTCATCATGATGCATGTTTTCTTCACGATGATCCTTATTTACATAACCATGATGTTAATTTCTTTCATCACGATGCGTATTTACTTCATCATAATGCTCATTCACTACAACATGAAGCCAAATTTATTCATTACGATGCATATTTCCTTGACCATGATGCTCATTTCTTACATATTGCTTCATATTTCCTTCATCTCTATGTATATTTCCAGCATCATGATGATCATTTCCTTCAACATGATGCTAGTTTTCTTCATAATGATGCTCATTTCTTTTACCATGATGCGTATTTCTTTCATTATGATGCTCATTTCCTTCATCATAATTCTTATATCCTATGTCACAATGCATATTCCCATCACCAAGACGCTTATTTATTTCATCATGATACTCATTTATTTCATCATGATACTTATTTCTTTCATCATGATGCATAAATCCTTCATCGTGATACTTATTTACTTCATCATGATGCTCATTTCTATCATCATGATGCATGTTTCCTTCATCATGATGCTCATTTCCTATATCATGACCTAATTTCCTTCATCATGACGCATATTTTCCTTCATCATAATGCTCATTTCCTACATCACGATGCGTATTCCCATCATCATGATGCTCATTTCTTTCATCACGATGCACATTTCCTTCATCATGGTGCATATTTTCCTTCATCATAACGCTCATTTCCTACATCACGATGCATATTTAATTCTTCATGATGCTCTTTTACTTCATCTTGATGCTCATTTCCTTCGCCATGATGCATATTTCCTTCATCATGTAATCATTTACATTATCATGACGCTAATATACTTCATCATGAAGCGTATTTCCTTCATCATGATGCTCATTTCCCACATTATGATGCTTATTTCTTTCTTCATGATGCTCATTTCTTTCATCATAATGTATATTTCCTTCGTCATGATTATCATTTCCTAAGTCATTATGGTCATTTCCTTAAATCATGAGGCTTATTCATTCAACGTGATACATATTTCCTTAATCATGATGCTCATTTCCTACATCATGAAACATATTTCCTTCATCATGGTGATATTTCCTTCATCGTGATGCTCATTTCTTACATCAATATTCCCTTTTCCTTCATCATGATGCATGTTTTCTTCACGATGATCCTTATTTACATAACCATGATGTTAATTTCCTTCATCACGATGCGTATTTACTTCATCATAATGCTCATTCACTACAACATGAAGCCAAATTTATTCATTACGATGCATATTTCCTTGACCATGATGCTCATTTCTTACATCATGCTTCATATATGTACA
>JAHCLQ010000407.1:0-66797 GCA_023678885.1 Pogostemon cablin
AAGGAAATGTTGATCATAACATGTGAACGAGCATCAAAATGAAGGAATATGCATCGAAACGAAGGAAATGTTGATCATATAACAAGCGAATGTGAATCAAAATGAAGATAATATGCTTCGAAACAAGGAAACGCTGATCATAACATGCGAATGAGAATTAAAATGAAGGAAATATGCATCGAAGCGAAGGAAATGTTGATAATAACAAGTGAATGAGGAACAAATTGAAGGAATATGTATAGAAACGAAGGTAATGTTGATCATAACATGCGAATGAGCATCAAAATGAAGGAATATGCATCGAAGCGAAGGAAGTGTTGATCATATAAAGCGAATGAGAATCAAAATGAAGGAAATATGCATCAAAATGAAGGAAATGTTGATCATAACAAGCGAATGAGCATCAAAATGAAGGAAATATACATCGAAAGGAAGGAAATGTTGATCATAACATGTGAACGAGCATCAAAATGAATGAATATGCATCGAAACGAAGGAAATGTTGATCATATAACAAGCCAATGTGAATCAAAATGAAGATAATATGCTTCGAAACGAAGGAAACGTTGATCATAACATGTGAAAGAAAATCAAAATGAAGGTATTTGCATCGAAACGAAGGGAATGTTGATCATAACAAGTGAATGAGCATCAAAATGAAGGAAATATGCATCAAAATGAAGGAAATGTTGATCGTAATGAGAAAATGTGCATCAAAATGAAGGGAGCATGCATCGAAACGAAGGAAATGTTGATCATAACAAGCGAATGAGCATCAAAATTAAGGAAATGTGCGTCGAAACGAAGGAAATGTTGATCATAACAAGCGAATGAGCATCAAAATGAAGGAAATATGCATTGAAGCGAAGGAAATGTTTTTCGTAATGAGAAAATGAGCATCAAAATGAAGGAAACATGCATCGAAACGAAGGAAATGTTGATCATAACAAGCGAATGAGAGTTAAAATTAAGGAATATGTATCGAAACGAAGGAAATGTTGATCATAACAAGCGAGTGGGCATCAAAGTGAAAGAAATATGCATCGAAACAGAGGAAATATTGATCATAACATGCGAATGAGCATCAAAATGAAGGAACATGCATCGAAACGAAGGAAATGTTTAACATATATTAAGAGAATGAGAATCAAAATGAAGGAAATAAGCTTCGAAACGAAAGAAACGTTGATCATAACATGCGAATGAGAATCAAAATGAAGGAAATATGCATCGAAACAAAGAAAATTTTGATAATAACAAGCGAATGAGCATCGAAATAAAGGAAATATGCATCGAAATGAAGGAAATATTGATCGTAATGAGAGAATGATTATCCAAATGAAGGAAACATGCATCTAAACAAAGGAAATGTTGATCATAAAACGCGAATGAGCATCAAAATGAAGGAATATGCACCGAAACGAAGGAAATATTGATCATAACACGCGAATGAGCATCAAAATGAAGGAATATGCATCGAAACGAAGGAAATGTTGATCATATAACAAGCGAATGAGAATCAAAATGAAGGAAATATGCTTCGAAACAAAGGAAACGTTGATCATAACATATGAATGTTAATCAAAATGAAGGAATTTGCATCAAAACGAAGGAAATTTGATCATAACAAGCGAATGAGCATCAAAATGAAGGAAATATGCATCGAAACGAAGGAAATGTTGTTCGTAATGTGAAAAGGAACATCAAAATGAATGAAACATGCATCAAATCAAAGGAAATGTTGATCATTACAAGCGAATGAGCATCAAAATGAAGGAAATGTGCGTCGAAACGATGGAAATGTTGATCATAACAAGCGAATGAGCATCAAAATAAAGGAAATATGCATCGAAATGAAGGAAATATTGATCGTAATGAGAGAATGAACATCAAAATGAAGGAATCATGCATCTAAACAAAGGAAATGTTGATCATAAAATGCGAATGAGCATCAAAATGAAGGAATATGCATCGAAACGAAGGAAACGTTGATCATAACATGCGAATGAGAATCAAAATGAAGGAAATATGCTTCGAAACAAAGGAAACGTTGATCATAACATGCGAATGAGAATCAAAATGAAGGAAATATGCATCGAAGCTAAGGAAATGTTGATAATAACAAGCGAATGAGGATCAAAATGAAGGAATATGTATAGAAACGAAGGAAATGTTGATCATATCAAGCGAATGGGCATCAAAATGAAGGAAATATGCATCGAAGCAAAGGAAATGTTGATAATAACAATAGAATGAGGATCAAAATGACGGAATATGTATCGAAACGAAGGAAATGTTGATCATATAAAGCGAATGCGCATCAAATGAAGGAAATATACATCGAAACGAAAGAAATATTGATCATAACAAGCGAATGAGCATCAAAATGATGGAAATATGCATCGAAGCGAAGGAAATGTTTTTAGAAATGAGAAAATGAGCATCAAAATGAAGGAAACATGCATCGAAACGAAGGAAATGTTTATCATAACAAGCGAATGAGCATCAAAATGAAGGAAATGTGCATCGAAACGAAGGAAATGTTGATCATAACAAGCGAATGAGAATCTAAATGAAGGAAATATGCATCGAAGCGAAGGAAATGTTGATAATAACAAGCGAATGAGGGTCAAAATGAAGGAATATGTATAGAAACGAAGGAAATGTTGATCATATCAAGCGAATAGGCATCAAAATGAAGGAAATATGCATCAAAGCGAAGGAAATATTGATAATAACAAGCGAATGAGGATCAAAATGACGGAATATGTATCGAAACGAAGGAAATGTTGATCATATAAAGTTAATGGGCATCAAAATGACGGAAATATGCATCGAAACGAAGGAAATATTGATCATAACAATCGAATGAGCATCAAAATGAAGGAAATATGCATCGAAGCGATGGAAATGTTGATAATAACAAGAGAATGAGGATCAAAATGACGGAATATGTATCGAAACGAAGGAAATGTTGATCATATAAAGCGAATGGGCATAAAAATGAAAGAAATATGAATCAAAACAAAGGAAATGTTAATTATAACATGAGAATGAGCATCAAAATGAATGAATATGTATAGAAACGAGGGAAATATTGATCATAACAAGCGAATGAGCATCAAAATGAAGGAATATGCATCGAAATGAAGGAAATGTTGATCATATAACAAGCGAATGAGAATCAAAATGAATGAAATATTCTTCGAAACAAAGGAAACATTGATCATAACATACGAATGTGAATCAAAATTAAGGAATTTGCATCAAAACGAAGGAAATTTGATCATAACAAGCGAATGAGCATCAAAATGAAGGAAATATGCATCGAAACAACGAAAATGTTGATCATAACAAGTGAATGATCATCAAAATAAAGGAAATACGTATCGAAACGAAGGAAATGTTGTTCGTAATGTGAAAAAGAACATCAAAATAAAGGAAACATGCATCTAAACAAAGGAAATGTTGATCATTAGAAGCGAATGAGCATCAAAATGAAGGAAATGTGCGTCGAAACGATGGAAATGTTGATCATAACAAGAGAATGAGCATCAAAATGAAGGAAATATGCATCGAAACCAAGGAAATGTTAATAATAACAAGCGAATGAGGATCAAAATGAAGGAATATATATCAAAAAGAAGGAAATGTTGATCATATCAAGCGAATGGGCATCAAAATTAATGAAATATCCATCGAAGCGAATGAAATGTTGATCATAACTTGCAAATGAGCATCAAAATGAAGGAATATGCATCTAAACAAAGGAAATGTTGATAATAACAAGAGAATGAGGATCAAAATGACGGAATATGTATCGAAACGAAGGAAATGTTGATCATATAAAGCGAATGGGCATCTAAATGAAGGAAATATGCATCAAAACGAAAGAAATGTGATCATAACATGCGAATGAGCATCAAAATAAAGGAATATGCATCGAAACGAAGGAAATGTTGATTATATAACTAGCGAATGAGAATCAAAATGAAGGAAATATGCTTCGAAACAAAGGAAATGTTGATCATAACATGCGAATAAGAATCAAAATGAAGGAATTTGCATCAAAACGAAGGAAATTTTATCATAACAAGCGAAACAAATGAGCATCAAAATGAAGGAAATATGCATCGAAACGAAGAAAATGTTGATCATAACAACCGAATGAGCATCAAAATGAAGGAAATATGCATCGAAATGAAGGAAATGTTGATCATAACATGTGAACGAGCATCAAAATGAAGACATATGCATCGAAACGAAGGAAATGTTGATCATATAACAAGCGAATGAGCATCAAAATGAAGGAAATATGCATCGAAACGAAGGAAATGTTGATCATATCATGTGAACGAGCATCAAAATGAAGGAATATACATCTAAACGAAGGAAATGTTGATCATATTACAAGCGAATGTGAATCAAAATGAAGATAATATGCTTCGAAACAAGGAAACGCTAATCATAACATGCGAATGAGAATTAAAATGAAGGAAATATGCATCGAAGCGAAGGAAATGTTGATAATAACAAGTGAATGAGGAACAAATTGAAGGAATATGTATAGAAACGAAGGAAATGTTGATCATAACATGCGAATGAGCATCAAAATGAAGGAATATGCATCGAAGCGAAGGAAGTGTTGATCATATAAAGCGAATGAGAATCAAAATGAAGGAAATATGCATCAAAATGAATGAAATGTTGATCATAACAAGCGAATAAGCATCAAAATGAAGGAAATATACATCGAAAGGAAGGAAATGTTGATCATAACATGTGAACGAGCATCAAAATGAAGGAATATGCATCGAAACGAAGGAAATGTTGATCATATAACAAGCCAATGTGAATCAAAATGAAGATAATATGCTTCGAAACGAAGGAAACGTTGATCATAACATGTGAAAGAAAATCAAAATGAAGGAATTTGCATCGAAACGAAGGGAATGTTGATCATAACAAGTGAATGAGCATCAAAATGAAGGAAATATGCATCAAAATGAAGGAAATGTTGATCGTAATGAGAAAATGAGCATCAAAATGAAGGGAACATGCATCGAAACGAAGGAAATGTTGATCATAACAAGCGAATGAGCATCAAAATTAAGGAAATGTGCGTCGAAACGAGGGAAATGTTGATCATAACAAGCGAATGAACATCAAAATGAAGGAAATATGCATCGAAGCGAAGGAAATGTTTTTCGTAATGAGAAAATGAGCATCAAAATGAAGGAAACATGCATCGAAACGAAGGAAATGTTGATCATAACAAGCGAATGAGAGTTAAAATTAAGGAATATGTATCGAAACGAAGGAAATGTTTATCATAACAAGCGAATGGGCATCAAAGTGAAAGAAATATGCATCGAAACAGAGGAAATATTGATCATAACATGCGAATGAGCATCAAAATGAAGGAACATGCATCGAAACGAAGGAAATGTTTAACATATATTAAGAGAATGAGAATCAAAATGAAGGAAATACGCTTCGAAACGAAAGAAACGTTGATCATAACATGCGAATGAGAATCAAAATGAAGGAATTCACAACGAAATGCAGAAAATGGTGATCATAACAAGCGAATGAGCATCAAAATGAAGGAAATATGCATCGAAACAAAGAAAATTTTGATAATAACAAGCGAATGAGCATCAAAATAAAGGAAATATGCATCGAAATGAAGGAAATATTGATCGTAATGAGAGAATGAGCATCCAAATGAAGGAAACATGCATCTAAACAAAGGAAATGTTGATCATAAAATGCGAATGAGCATCAAAATGAAGGAATATGCATCGAAACGAAGGAAATATTGATCATAACACCCGAATGAGCATCAAAATGAAGGAATATGCATCGAAACGAAGGAAATGTTGATCATATAACAAGCGAATGAGAATCAAAATGAAGGAAATATGCTTCTAAACAAAGGAAACGTTGATCATAACATATGAATGTGAATCAAAATGAAGGAATTTGCATCAAAACGAAGGAAATTGATCATAACAAGCGAATGAGCATCAAAATGAAGGAAATATGCATCGAAACGAAGGAAATGTTGTTCGTAATGTGAAAAGGAACATCAAAATGAATGAAACATGCATCAAATCAAAGGAAATGTTGATCATTACAAGCGAATGAGCATCAAAATGAAGGAAATGTGCGTCGAAACGATGGAAATGTTGATCATAACAAGCGAATGAGCATCAAAATAAAGGAAATATGCATCGAAATGAAGGAAATATTGATCGTAATGAGAGAAAGAACATCAAAATGAAGGAAACATGCATCTAAACAAAGGAAATGTTGATCATAAAATGCGAATGAGCATCAAAATGAAGGAATATGCATCGAAACGAAGGAAATATTGATCATATAACATGCGAATGAGAATCAAAATGAAGGAAATATGCTTCGAAACAAAGGAAGCGTTGTATCATAACATGCGAATGAGAATCAAAATGAAGGAAATATGCATCGAAGCGAAGGAAATGTTGATAATAACAAGCGAATGAGGATCAAAATGAAGGAATATGTATAGAAACGAAGGAAATGTTAATCATATCAAGCGAATGGGCATCAAAATGAAGGAAATATGCATCGAAACAAAGGAAATGTTGATAATAACAAGAGAATGAGGATCAAAATGACGGAATATGTATCGAAACGAAGGAAATGTTGATCATATAAAGCGAATGTGCATTAAATGAAGGAAATATACATCGAAACGAAAGAAATATTGATCATAACAAGCGAATGAGCATCAAAATGATGGAAATATGCATCGAAGCGAAGGAAATGTTTTTAGTAATAAGAAAATGAGCATCAAAATGAAGGAAACATGCATCGAAACGAAGGAAATGTTGATCATAACAAGCGAATGAGCATCAAAATGAAGGAAATGTGCATCGAAACGAAGGAAATGTTGATCATAACATGCGAATGAGCATCAAAATGAAGGAATATGCATCGAAGCGAAGGAAGTGTTGATCATATAAAGCGAATGAGAATCAAAATGAAGGAAATATGCATCAAAATGAATGAAATGTTGATCATAACAAGCGAATGAGCATCAAAATGAAGGAAATATACATCGAAAGGAAGGAAATGTTGATCATAACATGTGAACGAGCATCAAAATGAAGGAATATGCATCGAAACGAAGGAAATGTTGATCATATAACAAGCCAATGTGAATCAAAATGAAGATAATATGCTTCGAAACGAAGGAAACGTTGATCATAACATGTGAAAGAAAATCAAAATGAAGGAATTTGCATCGAAACGAAGGGAATGTTGATCATAACAAGTGAATGAGCATCAAAATGAAGGAAATATGCATCAAAATGAATGAAATGTTGATCGTAATGAGAAAATGAGCATCAAAATGAAGGGAGCATGCATCGAAACGAAGGAAATGTTGATCATAACAAGCGAATGAGCATCAAAATTAAGGAAATGTGCGTCGAAACGAGGGAAATGTTGATCATAACAAGCGAATGAGCATCAAAATGAAGGAAATATGCATCGAAGCGAAGTAAATGTTTTCGTAATGAGAAAATGAGCATCAAAATGAAGGAAACATGCATCGAAACGAATGAAATGTTGATCATAACAAGCGAATGAGAGTTAAAATTAAGGAATATGTATCGAAACGAAGGAAATGTTTATCATAACAAGCGAATGGGCATCAAAGTGAAAGAAATATGCATCGAAACAGAGGAAATATTGATCATAACATGCGAATGAGCATCAAAATGAAGGAACATGCATCGAAACGAAGGAAATGTTTAACATATATTAAGAGAATGAGAATCAAAATGAAGGAAATACGCTTCGAAACGAAAGAAACGTTGATCATAACATGCGAATGAGAATCAAAATGAAGGAATTCACAACGAAACGAAGGAAATGGTGATCATAACAAGCGAATGAGCATCAAAATGAAGGAAATATGCATCGAAACAAAGAAAATTTTGATAATAACAAGCGAATGAGCATCAAAATAAAGGAAATATGCATCGAAATGAAGGAAATATTGATCGTAATGAGAGAATGAGCATCCAAATGAAGGAAACATGCATCTAAACAAAGGAAATGTTGATCATAAAACGCGAATGAGCATCAAAATGAAGGAATATGCATCGAAACGAAGGAAATATTGATCATAACACGCGAATGAGCATCAAAATGAAGGAATATGCATCGAAACGAAGGAAATGTTGATCATATAACAAGCGAATGAGAATCAAAATGAAGGAAATATGCTTCGAAACAAAGGAAACGTTGATCATAACATATGAATGTTTATCAAAATGAAGGAATTTGCATCAAAACGAAGGAAATTTGATCATAACAAGCGAATGAGTATCAAAATGAAGGAAATATGCATCGAAACGAAGGAAATGTTGTTCGTAATGTGAAAAGGAACATCAAAATGAATGAAACATGCATCAAATCAAAGGAAATGTTGATCATTACAAGCGAATGAGCATCAAAATGAAGGAAATGTGCGTCGAAACGATGGAAATGTTGATCATAACAAGCGAATGAGGATCAAAATGAAGGAATTTGTATAGAAACGAAGGAAATGTTGATCATATCAAGCGAATGGGCATCAAAATGAAGGAAATATGCATCGAAGCAAAGGAAATGTTGATAATAACAAGAGAATGAGGATCAAAATGACGGAATATGTATCGAAACGAAGGAAATGTTGATCATATAAAGCGAATGTGCATTAAATGAAGGAAATATACATCGAAATGAAAGAAATATTGATCATAACAAGCGAATGAGCATCAAAATGATGGAAATATGCATCGAAGCGAAGGAAATGTTTTTAGTAATAAGAAAATGAGCATCAAAATGAAGGAAACATGCATCGAAACGAAGGAAATGTTGATCATAACAAGCGAATGAGCATCAAAATGAAGGAAATGTGCATCGAAACGAAGGAAATGTTGATCATAACAAGCGAATGAGAACCTAAATGAAGGAAATATGCATCGAAGCGAAGGAAATGTTGATAATAACAAGCGAATGAGGATCAAAATGAAGGAATATGTATAGAAACGAAGGAAATGTTGATCATATCAAGCGAATAGGCATCAAAATGAAGGAAATATGCATCAAAGCGAAGGAAATATTGATAATAACAAGCGAATGAGGATCAAAATGACGGAATATGTATCGAAACGAAGGAAATGTTGATCATATAAAGTTAATGGGCATCAAAATGACGGAAATATGCATCGAAACGAAGGAAATATTGATCATAACAATCGAATGAGCATCAAAATGAAGGAAATATGCATCGAAGCGAAGGAAATGTTGATAATAACAAGAGAATGAGGATCAAAATGACGGAATATGTATCGAAACGAAGGAAATGTTGATCATATAAAGCGAATGGGCATCAAAATGAAAGAAATATGAATCAAAACAAAGGAAATGTTAATTATAACATGAGAATGAGCATCAAAATGAATGAATATGCATAGAAACGAGGGAAATATTGATCATAACAAGCGAATGAGCATCAAAATGAAGGAATATGCATCGAAATGAAGGAAATGTTGATCATATAACAAGCGAATGAGAATCAAAATGAATGAAATATTCTTCGAAACAAAGGAAACGTTGATCATAACATACGAATGTGAATCAAAATTAAGGAATTTGCATCAAAACGAAAGAAATTTGATCATAACAAGCGAATGAGCATCAAAATGAAGGAAATATGCATCGAAACAACGAAAATGTTGATCATAACAAGTGAATGATCATCAAAATAAAGGAAATACGTATCGAAACGAAGGAAATGTTGTTCGTAATGTGATAAAGAACATCAAAATAAAGGAAACATGCATCTAAACAAAGGAAATGTTGATCATTAGAAGCGAATGAGCATCAAAATGAAGGAAATGTGCATCGAAACGATGGAAATGTTGATCATAACAAGAGAATGAGCATCAAAATGAAGGAAATATGCATCGAAACCAAGGAAATGTTGATAATAACAAGCGAATGAGGATCAAAATGAAGGAATATATATCAAAAAGAAGGAAATGTTGATCATATCAAGCGAATGGGCATCAAAATTAATGAAATATCCATCGAAGCGAATGAAATGTTGATCATAACATGCAAATGAGCATCAAAATGAAGGAATATGCATCTAAACAAAGGAAATGTTGATAATAACAAGAGAATGAGGATCAAAATGACGGAATATGTATCGAAACGAAGGAAATGTTGATCATATAAAGCGAATGGGCGTCTAAATGAAGGAAATATGCATCAAAACGAAAGAAATGTGATCATAACATGCGAATGAGCATCAAAATGAAGGAATATGTATCGAAACGAAGGAAATATTGATCATAAGAAGCGAATGAGCATCAAAATGAAAGAAATATATATCGAAATGAAGGAAATGTTGATCATAACACGCGAATGAGCATCAAAATGAAGGAATATGCATCGAAACGAAGGAAATGATGATCATATAACTAGCGAATGAGAATCAAAATGAAGGAAATATGCTTCGAAACAAAGGAAATGTTGATCATAACATGCGAATGAGAATCAAAATGAAGGAATTTGCATCAAAACGAAGGAAATTTTATCATAACAAGCGAAACAAATGAGCATCAAAATGAAGGAAATATGCATCGAAAAGAAGAAAATGTTGATCATAACAAGCGAATGAGCATCAAAATGAAGGAAATATGCATCAAAATGAAGGAAATGTTGATCATAACATGTGAACGAGCATCAAAATGATGGCATATGCATCGAAACGAAGGAAATGTTGATCATATAACAAGCGAATGAGCATCAAAATGAAGGAAATATGCATCGAAACGAAGGAAATGTTGATCATAACATGTGAACGAGCATCAAAATGAAGGAATATGCATCTAAATGAAGGAAATGTTGATCATATTACAAGCGAATGTGAATCAAAATGAAGATAATATGCTTCGAAACAAGGAAACGCTAATCATAACATGCGAATGAGAATTAAAATGAAGGAAATATGCATCGAAGCGAAGGAAATATTGATAATAACAAGTGAATGAGGAACAAATTGAAGGAATATGTATAGAAAAGAAGGAAATGTTGATCATAACATGCGAATGAGCATCAAAATGAAGGAATATGCATCGAAGCGAAGGAAGTGTTGATCATATAAAGCGAATGAGAATCAAAATGAAGGAAATATGCATCAAAATGAATGAAATGTTGATCATAACAAGCGAATGAGCATCAAAATGAAGGAAATATACATCGAAAGGAAGGAAATGTTGATCATAACATGTGAACGAGCATCAAAATGAAGGAATATGCATCGAAACGAAGGAAATGTTGATCATACAACAAGCCAATGTGAATCAAAATGAAGATAATATGCTTCGAAACGAAGGAAACGTTGATCATAACATGTGAAAGAAAATCAAAATGAAGGAATTTGCATCGAAACGAAGGGAATGTTGATCATAACAAGTGAATGAGCATCAAAATGAAGGAAATATTCATCAAAATGAAGGAAATGTTGATCGTAATGAGAAAATGAGCATCAAAATGAAGGGAGCATGCATCGAAATGAAGGAAATGTTGATCATAACAAGCGAATGAGCATCAAAATTAAGGAAATGTGCGTCGAAACGAGGGAAATGTTGATCATAACAAGCGAATGAGCATCAAAATGAAGGAAATATGCATCGAAGCGAAGGAAATGTTTTTCGTAATGAGAAAATGAGCATCAAAATGAAGGAAACATGCATCGAAACGAAGGAAATGTTGATCATAACAAGCGAATGAGAGTTTAAATTAAGGAATATGTATCGAAACGAAGGAAATGTTTATCATAACAAGCGAATGGGCATCAAAGTGAAAGAAATATGCATCGAAACAGAGGAAATATTGATCATAACATGCGAATGAGCATCAAAATGAAGGAACATGCATCGAAACGAAGGAAATGTTTAACATATATTAAGAGAATGAGAATCAAAATGAAGGAAATACGCTTCGAAACGAAAGAAACGTTGATCATAACATGCGAATGAGAATCAAAATGAAGGAATTCACAACGAAACGAAGGAAATGGTGATCATAACAAGCGAATGAGCATCAAAATGAAGGAAATATGCATCGAAACAAAGAAAATTTTGATAATAACAAGCGAATGAGCATCAAAATAAAGGAAATATGCATCGAAATGAAGGAAATATTGATCGTAATGAGAGAATGAGCATCCAAATGAAGGAAACATGCATCTAAACAAAGGAAATGTTGATCATAAAATGCGAATGAGCATCAAAATGAAGGAATATGCATCGAAACGAAGGAAATATTGATCATAACACTCGAATGAGCATCAAAATGAAGGAATATGCATTGAAACGAAGGAAATGTTGATCATATAACAAGCGAATGAGAATCAAAATGAAGGAAATATGCTTCGAAACAAAGGAAACGTTGATCATAACATATGAATGTGAATCAAAATGAAGGAATTTACATCAAAACGAAGGAAATTGATCATAACAAGCGAATGAGCATCAAAATGAAGGAAATATGCATCGAAACGAAGGAAATGTTGTTCGTAATGTGAAAAGGAACATCAAAATGAATGAAACATGCATCAAATCAAAGGAAATGTTGATCATTACAAGCGAATGAGCATCAAAATGAAGGAAATGTGCGTCGAAACGATGGAAATGTTGATCATAACAAGCGAATGAGCATCAAAATAAAGGAAATATGCATCGAAATGAAAGAAATATTAATCGTAATGAGAGAATGAACATCAAAATGAAGGAAACATGCATCTAAACAAAGGAAATGTTGATCATAAAATGCGAATGAGCATCAAAACGAAGGAATATGCATCGAAACGAAGGAAATATTGATCATATAACATGCGAATGAGAATCAAAATGAAGGAAATATGCTTCGAAACAAAGGAAGCGTTGTATCATAACATGCGAATGAGAATCAAAATGAAGGAAATATGCATCGAAGCGAAGGAAATGTTGATAATAACAAGCGAATGAGGATCAAAATGAAGGAATATGTATAGAAACGAAGGAAATGTTAATCATATCAAGCGAATGGGCATCAAAATGAAGGAAATATGCATCGAAACAAAGGAAATGTTGATAATAACAAGAGAATGAGGATCAAAATGACGGAATATGTATCGAAACGAAGGAAATGTTGATCATATACAGCGAATGTGCATTAAATGAAGGAAATATACATCGAAACGAAAGAAATATTGATCATAACAAGCGAATGAGCATCAAAATGATGGAAATATGCATCGAAGCGAAGGAAATGTTTTTAGTAATAAGAAAATGAGCATCAAAATGAAGGAAACATGCATCGAAACGAAGGAAATGTTGATCATAACAAGCGAATGAGCATCAAAATGAAGGAAATGTGCATCGAAACGAAGGAAATGTTGATCATAACATGCGAATGAGCATCAAAATGAAGGAATATGCATCGAAGCGAAGGAAGTGTTGATCATATAAAGCGAATGAGAATCAAAATGAAGGAAATATGCATCAAAATGAATGAAATGTTGATCATAACAAGCGAATGAGCATCAAAATGAAGGAAATATACATCGAAAGGAAGGAAATGTTGATCATAACATGTGAACGAGCATCAAAATGAAGGAATATGCATCGAAACGAAGGAAATGTTGATCATATAACAAGCCAATGTGAATCAAAATGAAGATAATATGCTTCGAAACGAAGGAAACGTTGATCATAACATGTGAAAGAAAATCAAAATGAAGGAATTTGCATCGAAACGAAGGGAATGTTGATCATAACAAGTGAATGAGCATCAAAATGAAGGAAATATGCATCAAAATGAATGAAATGTTGATCGTAATGAGAAAATGAGCATCAAAATGAAGGGAGCATGCATCGAAACGAAGGAAATGTTGATCATAACAAGCGAATGAGCATCAAAATTAAGGAAATGTGCGTCGAAACGAGGGAAATGTTGATCATAACAAGCGAATGAGCATCAAAATGAAGGAAATATGCATCGAAGCGAAGTAAATATTTTTCGTAATGAGAAAATGAGCATCAAAATGAAGGAAACATGCATCGAAACGAAGGAAATGTTGATCATAACAAGCGAATGAGAGTTAAAATTAAGGAATATGTATCGAAACGAAGGAAATGTTTATCATAACAAGCGAATGGGCATCAAAGTGAAAGAAATATGCATCGAAACAGAGGAAATATTGATCATAACATGCGAATGAGCATCAAAATGAAGGAACATGCATCGAAACGAAGGAAATGTTTAACATATATTAAGAGAATGAGAATCAAAATGAAGGAAATACGCTTCGAAACGAAAGAAACGTTGATCATAACATGCGAATGAGAATCAAAATGAAGGAATTCACAACGAAACGAAGGAAATGGTGATCATAACAAGCGAATGAGCATCAAAATGAAGGAAATATGCATCGAAACAAAGAAAATTTTGATAATAACAAGCGAATGAGCATCAAAATAAAGGAAATATGCATCGAAATGAAGGAAATATTGATCGTAATGAGAGAATGAGCATCCAAATGAAGGAAACATGCATCTAAACAAAGGAAATGTTGATCATAAAACGCGAATGAGCATCAAAATGAAGGAATATGCATCGAAACGAAGGAAATATTGATCATAACACGCGAATGAGCATCAAAATGAAGGAATATGCATCGAAACGAAGGAAATGTTGATCATATAACAAGCGAATGAGAATCAAAATGAAGGAAATATGCTTCGAAACAAAGGAAACGTTGATCATAACATATGAATGTTTATCAAAATGAAGGAATTTGCATCAAAACGAAGGAAATTTGATCATAACAAGCGAATGAGCATCAAAATGAAGGAAATATGCATCGAAACGAAGGAAATGTTGTTCGTAATGTGAAAAGGAACATCAAAATGAATGAAACATGCATCAAATCAAAGGAAATGTTGATCATTACAAGAGAATGAGCATCAAAATGAAGGAAATGTGCGTCGAAACGATGGAAATGTTGATCATAACAAGCGAATGAGGATCAAAATGAAGGAATTTGTAGAGAAACGAAGGAAATGTTGATCATATCAAGCGAATGGGCATCAAAATGAAGGAAATATGCATCGAAGCAAAGGAAATGTTGATAATAACAAGAGAATGAGGATCAAAATGACGGAATATGTATCGAAACGAAGGAAATGTTGATCATATAAAGCGAATGTGCATTAAATGAAGGAAATATACATCGAAACGAAAGAAATATTGATCATAACAAGCGAATGAGCATCAAAATGATGGAAATATGCATCGAAGCGAAGGAAATGGTTTTAGTAATAAGAAAATGAGCATCAAAATGAAGGAAACATGCATCGAAACGAAGGAAATGTTGATCATAACAAGCGAATGAGCATCAAAATGAAGGAAATGTGCATCGAAACGAAGGAAATGTTGATCATAACAAGCGAATGAGAATCTGAATGAAGGAAATATGCATCGAAGCGAAGGAAATGTTGATAATAACAAGCGAATGAGGATCAAAATGAAGGAATATGTATAGAAACGAAGGAAATGTTGATCATATCAAGCGAATAGGCATCAAAATGAAGGAAATATGCATCAAAGCGAAGGAAATATTGATAATAACAAGCGAATGAGGATCAAAATGACGGAATATGTATCGAAACGAAGGAAATGTTGATCATATAAAGTTAATGGGCATCAAAATGACGGAAATATGCATCGAAACGAAGGAAATATTGATCATAACAATCGAATGAGCATCAAAATGAAGGAAATATGCATCGAAGCGATGGAAATGTTGATAATAACAAGAGAATGAGGATCAAAATGACGGAATATGTATCGAAACGAAGGAAATGTTGATCATATAAAGCGAATGGGCGTCAAAATGAAAGAAATATGAATCAAAACGAAGGAAATGTTAATTACAACATGAGAATGAGCATCAAAATGAATGAATATGCATAGAAATGAGGGAAATATTGATCATAACAAGCGAATGAGCATCAAAATGAAGGAATATGCATCGAAATGAAGGAAATGTTGATCATATAACAAGCGAATAAGAATCAAAATGAATGAAATATTCTTCGAAACAAAGGAAACGTTGATCATAACATACGAATGTGAATCAAAATTAAGGAATTTGCATCAAAACGAAGGAAATTTGATCATAACAAGCGAATGAGCATCAAAATGAAGGAAATATACATCGAAACAACGAAAATGTTGATCATAACAAGTGAATGATCATCAAAATAAAGGAAATACGTATCGAAACGAAGGAAATGTTGTTCGTAATGTGAAAAAGAACATCAAAATAAAGGAAACATGCATCTAAACAAAGGAAATGTTGATCATTAGAAGCGAATGAGCATCAAAATGAAGGAAATGTGCGTCGAAACGATGGAAATGTTGATCATAACAAGAGAATGAGCATCAAAATGAAGGAAATATGCATCGAAACCAAGGAAATGTTGATAATAACAAGCGAATGAGGATCAAAATGAAGGAATATATATCAAAAAGAAGGAAATGTTGATCATATCAAGCGAATGGGCATCAAAATTAATGAAATATCCATCGAAGCGAATGAAATGTTGATCATAACATGCAAATGAGCATCAAAATGAAGGAATATGCATCTAAACAAAGGAAATGTTGATAATAACAAGAGAATGAGGATCAAAATGACGGAATATGTATCGAAACGAAGGAAATGTTGATCATATAAATCGAATGGGCGTCTAAATGAAGGAAATATGCATCAAAACGAAAGAAATGTGATCATAACATGCGAATGAGCATCAAAATGAAGGAATATGTATCGAAACGAAGAAATATTGATCATAACAAGCGAATGAGCATCAAAATGAAAGAAATATATATCGAAACGAAGGAAATGTTGATCATAACACGCGAATGAGCATTAAAATGAAGGAATATGCATCGAAACGAAGGAAATGTTGATCATATAACTAGCGAATGAGAATCAAAATGAAGGAAATATGCTTCGAAACAAAGGAAATGTTGATCATAACATGCGAATGAGAATCAAAATGAAGGAATTTGCATCAAAACGAAGAAAATTTTATCATAACAAGCGAAACAAATGAGCATCAAAATGAAGGAAATATGCATCGAAAAGAAGAAAATGTTGATCATAACAAGCGAATGAGCATCAAAATGAAGGAAATATGCATCAAAATGAA
This sequence comes from Pogostemon cablin, assembly GCA_023678885.1. NCBI lineage: Eukaryota > Viridiplantae > Streptophyta > Magnoliopsida > Lamiales > Lamiaceae > Pogostemon > Pogostemon cablin. The sequence goes on from JAHCLQ010000407.1 coordinate 17,310, forward strand.
GGAAATGTTGATCATAACATGTGAACGAGCATCAAAATGAAGGCATATGCATCGAAACGAAGGAAATGTTGATCATATAACAAGCGAATGAGCATCAAAATGAAGGAAATATGCATCGAAACGAAGGAAATGTTGATCATAACATGTGAACGAGCATCAAAATGAAGGAATATGCATCTAAATGAAGGAAATGTTGATCATATTACAAGCGAATGTGAATCAAAATGAAGATAATATGCTTCGAAACAAGGAAACGCTAATCATAACATGCGAATGAGAATTAAAATGAAGGAAATATGCATCGAAGCGAAGGAAATATTGATAATAACAAGTGAATGAGGAACAAATTGAAGGAATATGTATAGAAACGAAGGAAATGTTGATCATAACATGCGAATGAGCATCAAAATGAAGGAATATGCATCGAAACGAAGGAAGTGTTGATCATATAAAGCGAATGAGAATCAAAATGAAGGAAATATGCATCAAAATGAATGAAATGTTGATCATAACAAGCGAATGAGCATCAAAATGAAGGAAATATACATCGAAAGGAAGGAAATGTTGATCATAACATGTGAACGAGCATCAAAATGAAGGAATATGCATCGAAACGAAGGAAATGTTGATCATACAACAAGCCAATGTGAATCAAAATGAAGATAATATGCTTCGAAACGAAGGAAACGTTGATCATAACATGTGAAAGAAAATCAAAATGAAGGAATTTGCATCGAAACGAAGGGAATGTTGATCATAACAAGTGAATGAGCATCAAAATGAAGGAAATATTCATCAAAATGAAGGAAATGTTGATCGTAATGAGAAAATGAGCATCAAAATGAAGGGAGCATGCATCGAAACGAAGGAAATGTTGATCATAACAAGCGAATGAGCATCAAAATTAAGGAAATGTGCGTCGAAACGAGGGAAATGTTGATCATAACAAGCGAATGAGCATCAAAATGAAGGAAATATGCATCGAAGCGAAGGAAATGTTTTTCGTAATGAGAAAATGAGCATCAAAATGAAGGAAACATGCATCGAAACGAAGGAAATGTTGATCATAACAAGCGAATGAGAGTTTAAATTAAGGAATATGTATCGAAACGAAGGAAATGTTTATCATAACAAGCGAATGGGCATCAAAGTGAAAGAAATATGCATCGAAACAGAGGAAATATTGATCATAACATGCGAATGAGCATCAAAATGAAGGAACATGCATCGAAACGAAGGAAATGTTTAACATATATTAAGAGAATGAGAATCAAAATGAAGGAAATACGCTTCGAAATGAAAGAAACGTTGATCATAACATGCGAATGAGAATCAAAATGAAGGAATTCACAACGAAACGAAGGAAATGGTGATCATAACAAGCGAATGAGCATCAAAATGAAGGAAATATGCATCGAAACAAAGAAAATTTTGATAATAACAAGCGAATGAGCATCAAAATAAAGGAAATATGCATCGAAATGAAGGAAATATTGATCGTAATGAGAGAATGAGCATCCAAATGAAGGAAACATGCATCTAAACAAAGGAAATGTTGATCATAAAATGCGAATGAGCATCAAAATGAAGGAATATGCATCGAAACGAAGGAAATATTGATCATAACACGCGAATGAGCATCAAAATGAAGGAATATGCATCGAAACGAAGGAAATGTTGATCATATAACAAGCGAATGAGAATCAAAATGAAGGAAATATGCTTCGAAACAAAGGAAACGTTGATCATAACATATGAATGTGAATCAAAATGAAGGAATTTGCATCAAAACGAAGGAAATTGATCATAACAAGCGAATAAGCATCAAAATGAAGGAAATATGCATCGAAACGAAGGAAATGTTGTTCGTAATGTGAAAAGGAACATCAAAATGAATGAAACATGCATCAAATCAAAGGAAATGTTGATCATTACAAGCGAATGAGCATCAAAATGAAGGAAATGTGCGTCGAAACGATGGAAATGTTGATCATAACAAGCGAATGAGCATCAAAATAAAGGAAATATGCATCGAAATGAAGGAAATATTGATCGTAATGAGAGAATGAACATCAAAATGAAGGAAACATGCATCTAAACAAAGGAAATGTTGATCATAAAATGCGAATGAGCATCAAAATGAAGGAATATGCATCGAAACGAAGGAAATATTGATCATATAACATGCGAATGAGAATCAAAATGAAGGAAATATGCTTCGAAAAAAAGGAAGCGTTGTATCATAACATGCGAATGAGAATCAAAATGAAGGAAATATGCATCGAAGCGAAGGAAATGTTGATAATAACAAGCGAATGAGGATCAAAATGAAGGAATATGTATAGAAACGAAGGAAATGTTAATCATATCAAGCGAATGGGCATCAAAATGAAGGAAATATGCATCGAAACAAAGGAAATGTTGATAATAACAAGAGAATGAGGATCAAAATGACGGAATATGTATCGAAACGAAGGAAATGTTGATCATATACAGCGAATGTGCATTAAATGAAGGAAATATACATCGAAACGAAAGAAATATTGATCATAACAAGCGAATGAGCATCAAAATGATGGAAATATGCATCGAAGCGAAGGAAATGTTTTTAGTAATAAGAAAATGAGCATCAAAATGAAGGAAACATGCATCGAAACGAAGGAAATGTTGATCATAACAAGCGAATGAGCATCAAAATGAAGGAAATGTGCATCGAAACGAAGGAAATGTTGATCATAACATGCGAATGAGCATCAAAATGAAGGAATATGCATCGAAGCGAAGGAAGTGTTGATCATATAAAGCGAATGAGAATCAAAATGAACGAAATATGCATCAAAATGAATGAAATGTTGATCATAACAAGCGAATGAGCATCAAAATGAAGGAAATATACATCGAAAGGAAGGAAATGTTGATCATAACATGTGAACGAGCATCAAAATGAAGGAATATGCATCGAAACAAAGGAAATGTTGATCATATAACAAGCCAATGTGAATCAAAATGAAGATAATATGCTTTGAAACGAAGGAAACGTTGATCATAACATGTGAAAGAAAATCAAAATGAAGGAATTTGCATCGAAACGAAGGGAATGTTGATCATAACAAGTGAATGAGCATCAAAATGAAGGAAATATGCATCAAAATGAATGAAATGTTGATCGTAATGAGAAAATGAGCATCAAAATAAAGGGAGCATGCATCGAAACGAAGGAAATGTTGATCATAACAAGCGAATGAGCATCAAAATTAAGGAAATGTGCGTCGAAACGAGGGAAATGTTGATCATAACAAGCGAATGAGCATCAAAATGAAGGAAATATGCATCGAAGCGAAGTAAATGTTTTTCGTAATGAGAAAATGAGCATCAAAATGAAGGAAACATGCATCGAAACGAAGGAAATGTTGATCATAACAAGCGAATGAGAGTTAAAATTAAGGAATATGTATCGAAACGAAGGAAATGTTTATCATAACAAGCGAATGGGCATCAAAGTGAAAGAAATATGCATCGAAACAGAGGAAATATTGATCATAACATGCGAATGAGCATCAAAATGAAGGAACATGCATCGAAACGAAGGAAATGTTTAACATATATTAAGAGAATGAGAATCAAAATGAAGGAAATACGCTTCGAAACGAAAGAAACGTTGATCATAACATGCGAATGAGAATCAAAATGAAGGAATTCACAACGAAACGAAGGAAATGGTGATCATAACAAGCGAATGAGCATCAAAATGAAGGAAATATGCATCGAAACAAAGAAAATTTTGATAATAACAAGCGAATGAGCATCAAAATAAAGGAAATATGCATCGAAATGAAGGAAATATTGATCGTAATGAGAGAATGAGCATCCAAATGAAGGAAACATGCATCTAAACAAAGGAAATGTTGATCATAAAACGCGAATGAGCATCAAAATGAAGGAATATGCATCGAAACGAAGGAAATATTGATCATAACACGCGAATGAGCATCAAAATGAAGGAATATGCATCGAAACGAAGGAAATGTTGATCATATAACAAGCTAATGAGAATCAAAATGAAGGAAATATGCTTCGAAACAAAGGAAACGTTGATCATAACATATGAATGTTTATCAAAATGAAGGAATTTGCATCAAAACGAAGGAAATTTGATCATAACAAGCGAATGAGCATCAAAATGAAGGAAATATGCATCGAAACGAAGGAAATGTTGTTCGTAATGTGAAAAGGAACATCAAAATGAATGAAACATGCATCAAATCAAAGGAAATGTTGATCATTACAAGCGAATGAGCATCAAAATGAAGGAAATGTGCGTCGAAACGATGGAAATGTTGATCATAACAAGCGAATGAGGATCAAAATGAAGGAATTTGTATAGAAACGAAGGAAATGTTGATCATATCAAGCGAATGGGCATCAAAATGAAGGAAATATGCATCGAAGCAAAGGAAATGTTGATAATAACAAGAGAATGAGGATCAAAATGACGGAATATGTATCGAAACGAAGGAAATGTTGATCATATAACAAGCCAATGTGAATCAAAATGAAGATAATATGCTTCGAAACAAGGAAACGCTAATCATAACATGCGAATGAGAATTAAAATGAAGGAAATATGCATCGAAGCGAAGGAAATATTGATAATAACAAGTGAATGAGGAACAAATTGAAGGAATATGTATAGAAACGAAGGAAATGTTGATCATAACATGCGAATGAGCATCAAAATGAAGGAATATGCATCGAAACGAAGGAAGTGTTGATCATATAAAGCGAATGAGAATCAAAATGAAGGAAATATGCATCAAAATGAATGAAATGTTGATCATAACAAGCGAATGAGCATCAAAATGAAGGAAATATACATCGAAAGGAAGGAAATGTTGATCATAACATGTGAACGAGCATCAAAATGAAGGAATATGCATCGAAACGAAGGAAATGTTGATCATACAACAAGCCAATGTGAATCAAAATGAAGATAATATGCTTCGAAACGAAGGAAACGTTGATCATAACATGTGAAAGAAAATCAAAATGAAGGAATTTGCATCGAAACGAAGGGAATGTTGATCATAACAAGTGAATGAGCATCAAAATGAAGGAAATATGCATCAAAATGAAGGGAGCATGCATCGAAACGAAGGAAATGTTGATCATAACAAGCGAATGAGCATCAAAATTAAGGAAATGTGCGTCGAAACGAGGGAAATGTTGATCATAACAAGCGAATGAGCATCAAAATGAAGGAAATATGCATCGAAGCGAAGGAAATGTTTTTCGTAATGAGAAAATGAGCATCAAAATGAAGGAAACATGCATCGAAACGAAGGAAATGTTGATCATAACAAGCGAATGAGAGTTTAAATTAAGGAATATGTATCGAAACGGAGGAAATGTTTATCATAACAAGCGAATGGGCATCAAAGTGAAAGAAATATGCATCGAAACAGAGGAAATATTGATCATAACATGCGAATGAGCATCAAAATGAAGGAACATGCATCGAAACGAAGGAAATGTTTAACATATATTAAGAGAATGAGAATCAAAATGAAGGAAATACGCTTCGAAACGAAAGAAACGTTGATCATAACATGCGAATGAGAATCAAAATGAAGGAATTCACAACGAAACGAAGGAAATGGTGATCATAACAAGCGAATGAGCATCAAAATGAAGGAAATATGCATCGAAACAAAGAAAATTTTGATAATAACAAGCGAATGAGCATCAAAATAAAGGAAATATGCATCGAAATGAAGGAAATATTGATCGTAATGAGAGAATGAGCATCCAAATGAAGGAAACATGCATCTAAACAAAGGAAATGTTGATCATAAAATGCGAATGAGCATCAAAATGAAGGAATATGCATCGAAACGAAGGAAATATTGATCATAACACGCGAATGAGCATCAAAATGAAGGAATATGCATCGAAACGAAGGAAATGTTGATCATATAACAAGCGAATGAGAATCAAAATGAAGGAAATATGCTTCGAAACAAAGGAAACGTTGATCATAACATATGAATGTGAATCAAAATGAAGGAATTTGCATCAAAACGAAGGAAATTGATCATAACAAGCGAATAAGCATCAAAATGAAGGAAATATGCATCGAAACGAAGGAAATGTTGTTCGTAATGTGAAAAGGAACATCAAAATGAATGAAACATGCATCAAATCAAAGGAAATGTTGATCATTACAAGCGAATGAGCATCAAAATGAAGGAAATGTGCGTCGAAACGATGGAAATGTTGATCATAACAAGCGAATGAGCATCAAAATAAAGGAAATATGCATCGAAATGAAGGAAATATTGATCGTAATGAGAGAATGAACATCAAAATGAAGGAAACATGCATCTAAACAAAGGAAATGTTGATCATAAAATGCGAATGAGCATCAAAATGAAGGAATATGCATCGAAACGAAGGAAATATTGATCATATAACATGCGAATGAGAATCAAAATGAAGGAAATATGCTTCGAAAAAAAGGAAGCGTTGTATCATAACATGCGAATGAGAATCAAAATGAAGGAAATATGCATCGAAGCGAAGGAAATGTTGATAATAACAAGCGAATGAGGATCAAAATGAAGGAATATGTATAGAAACGAAGGAAATGTTAATCATATCAAGCGAATGGGCATCAAAATGAAGGAAATATGCATCGAAACAAAGGAAATGTTGATAATAACAAGAGAATGAGGATCAAAATGACGGAATATGTATCGAAACGAAGGAAATGTTGATCATATACAGCGAATGTGCATTAAATGAAGGAAATATACATCGAAACGAAAGAAATATTGATCATAACAAGCGAATGAGCATCAAAATGATGGAAATATGCATCGAAGCGAAGGAAATGTTTTTAGTAATAAGAAAATGAGCATCAAAATGAAGGAAACATGCATCGAAACGAAGGAAATGTTGATCATAACAAGCGAATGAGCATCAAAATGAAGGAAATGTGCATCGAAACGAAGGAAATGTTGATCATAACATGCGAATGAGCATCAAAATGAAGGAATATGCATCGAAGCGAAGGAAGTGTTGATCATATAAAGCGAATGAGAATCAAAATGAACGAAATATGCATCAAAATGAATGAAATGTTGATCATAACAAGCGAATGAGCATCAAAATGAAGGAAATATACATCGAAAGGAAGGAAATGTTGATCATAACATGTGAACGAGCATCAAAATGAAGGAATATGCATCGAAACAAAGGAAATGTTGATCATATAACAAGCCAATGTGAATCAAAATGAAGATAATATGCTTTGAAACGAAGGAAACGTTGATCATAACATGTGAAAGAAAATCAAAATGAAGGAATTTGCATCGAAACGAAGGGAATGTTGATCATAACAAGTGAATGAGCATCAAAATGAAGGAAATATGCATCAAAATGAATGAAATGTTGATCGTAATGAGAAAATGAGCATCAAAATAAAGGGAGCATGCATCGAAACGAAGGAAATGTTGATCATAACAAGCGAATGAGCATCAAAATTAAGGAAATGTGCGTCGAAACGAGGGAAATGTTGATCATAACAAGCGAATGAGCATCAAAATGAAGGAAATATGCATCGAAGCGAAGTAAATGTTTTTCGTAATGAGAAAATGAGCATCAAAATGAAGGAAACATGCATCGAAACGAAGGAAATGTTGATCATAACAAGCGAATGAGAGTTAAAATTAAGGAATATGTATCGAAACGAAGGAAATGTTTATCATAACAAGCGAATGGGCATCAAAGTGAAAGAAATATGCATCGAAACAGAGGAAATATTGATCATAACATGCGAATGAGCATCAAAATGAAGGAACATGCATCGAAACGAAGGAAATGTTTAACATATATTAAGAGAATGAGAATCAAAATGAAGGAAATACGCTTCGAAACGAAAGAAACGTTGATCATAACATGCGAATGAGAATCAAAATGAAGGAATTCACAACGAAACGAAGGAAATGGTGATCATAACAAGCGAATGAGCATCAAAATGAAGGAAATATGCATCGAAACAAAGAAAATTTTGATAATAACAAGCGAATGAGCATCAAAATAAAGGAAATATGCATCGAAATGAAGGAAATATTGATCGTAATGAGAGAATGAGCATCCAAATGAAGGAAACATGCATCTAAACAAAGGAAATGTTGATCATAAAACGCGAATGAGCATCAAAATGAAGGAATATGCATCGAAACGAAGGAAATATTGATCATAACACGCGAATGAGCATCAAAATGAAGGAATATGCATCGAAACGAAGGAAATGTTGATCATATAACAAGCGAATGAGAATCAAAATGAAGGAAATATGCTTCGAAACAAAGGAAACGTTGATCATAACATATGAATGTTTATCAAAATGAAGGAATTTGCATCAAAACGAAGGAAATTTGATCATAACAAGCGAATGAGCATCAAAATGAAGGAAATATGCATCGAAACGAAGGAAATGTTGTTCGTAATGTGAAAAGGAACATCAAAATGAATGAAACATGCATCAAATCAAAGGAAATGTTGATCATTACAAGCGAATGAGCATCAAAATGAAGGAAATGTGCGTCGAAACGATGGAAATGTTGATCATAACAAGCGAATGAGGATCAAAATGAAGGAATTTGTATAGAAACGAAGGAAATGTTGATCATATCAAGCGAATGGGCATCAAAATGAAGGAAATATGCATCGAAGCAAAGGAAATGTTGATAATAACAAGAGAATGAGGATCAAAATGACGGAATATGTATCGAAACGAAGGAAATGTTGATCATATAAAGCGAATGTGCATTAAATGAAGGAAATATACATCGAAACGAAAGAAATATTGATCATAACAAGCGAATGAGCATCAAAATGATGGAAATATGCATCGAAGCGAAGGAAATGGTTTTAGTAATAAGAAAATGAGCATCAAAATGAAGGAAACATGCATCGAAACGAAGGAAATGTTGATCATAACAAGCGAATGAGCATCAAAATGAAGGAAATGTGCATCGAAACGAAGGAAATGTTGATCATAATAAGCGAATGAGAATCTGAATGAAGGAAATATGCATCGAAGCGAAGGAAATGTTGATAATAACAAGCGAATGAGGATCAAAATGAAGGAATATGCATAGAAACGAAGGAAATGTTGATCATATCAAGCGAATAGGCATCAAAATGAAGGAAATATGCATCAAAGCGAAGGAAATATTGATAATAACAAGCGAATGAGGATCAAAATGACGGAATATGTATCGAAACGAAGGAAATGTTGATCATATAAAGTTAATGGGCATCAAAATGACGGAAATATGCATCGAAACGAAGGAAATATTGATCATAACAATCGAATGAGCATCAAAATGAAGGAAATATGCATCGAAGCGATGGAAATGTTGATAATAACAAGAGAATGAGGATCAAAATGACGGAATATGTATCGAAACGAAGGAAATGTTGATCATATAAAGCGAATGGGCGTCAAAATGAAAGAAATATGAATCAAAACGAAGGAAATGTTAATTACAACATGAGAATGAGCATCAAAATGAATGAATATGCATAGAAATGAGGGAAATATTGATCATAACAAGCGAATGAGCATCAAAATGAAGGAATATGCATCGAAATGAAGGAAATGTTGATCATATAACAAGCGAATAAGAATCAAAATGAATGAAATATTCTTCGAAACAAAGGAAACGTTGATCATAACATACGAATGTGAATCAAAATTAAGGAATTTGCATCAAAACGAAGGAAATTTGATCATAACAAGCGAATGAGCATCAAAATGAAGGAAATATGCATCGAAACAACGAAAATGTTGATCATAACAAGTGAATGATCATCAAAATAAAGGAAATACGTATCGAAACGAAGGAAATGTTGTTCGTAATGTGAAAAAGAACATCAAAATAAAGGAAACATGCATCTAAACAAAGGAAATGTTGATCATTAGAAGCGAATGAGCATCAAAATGAAGGAAATGTACGTCGAAACGATGGAAATGTTGATCATAACAAGAGAATGAGCATCAAAATGAAGGAAATATGCATCGAAGCCAAGGAAATGTTGATAATAACAAGCGAATGAGGATCAAAATGAAGGAATATATATCGAAACGAAGGAAATGTTGATCATATCAAGCGAATGGGCATCAAAATTAATGAAATATCCATCGAAGCGAATGAAATGTTGATCATAACATGCAAATGAGCATCAAAATGAAGGAATATGCATCTAAACAAAGGAAATGTTGATAATAACAAGAGAATGAGGATCAAAATGACGGAATATGTATCGAAACGAAGGAAATGTTGATCATATAAAGCGAATGGGCATCTAAATGAAGGAAATATGCATCAAAACGAAAGAAATGTGATCATAACATGCGAATGAGCATCAAAATGAAGGAATATGTATCGAAACGAAGGAAATATTGATCATAACAAGCGAATGAGCATCAAAATGAAAGAAATATATATCGAAACGAAGGAAATGTTGATCATAACACGCGAATGAGCATCAAAATGAAGGAATATGCATCGAAACGAAGGAAATGTTGATCATATAACTAGCGAATGAGAATCAAAATGAAGGAAATATGCTTCGAAACAAAGGAAATGTTGATCATAACATGCGAATGAGAAACAAAATGAAGGAATTTGCATCAAAACGAAGGAAATTTTATCATAACAAGCGAAACAAATGAGCATCAAAATGAAGGAAATATGCATCGAAAAGAAGAAAATGTTGATCATAAAAAGCGAATGAGCATCAAAATGAAGGAAATATGCATCAAAATGAAGGAAATGTTGATCATAACATGTGAACGAGCATCAAAATGAAGGCATATGCATCGAAACGAAGGAAATGTTGATCATATAACAAGCGAATGAGCATCAAAATGAAGGAAATATGCATCGAAACGAAGGAAATGTTGATCATAACATGTGAACGAGCATCAAAATGAAGGAATATGCATCTAAACGAAGGAAATGTTGATCATATTACAAGCGAATGTGAATCAAAATGAAGATAATATGCTTCGAAACAAGGAAACGCTAATCATAACATGCGAATGAGAATTAAAATGAAGGAAATATGCATCGAAGCGAAGGAAATATTGATAATAACAAGTGAATGAGGAACAAATTGAAGGAATATGTATAGAAACGAAGGAAATGTTGATCATAACATGCGAATGAGCATCAAAATGAAGGAATATGCATCGAAGCGAAGGAAGTGTTGATCATATAAAGCGAATGAGAATCAAAATGAAGGAAATATGCATCAAAATGAATGAAATGTTGATCATAACAAGCGAATGAGCATCAAAATGAAGGAAATATACATCGAAAGGAAGGAAATGTTGATCATAACATGTGAACGAGCATCAAAATGAAGGAATATGCATCGAAACGAAGGAAACGTTGATCATATAACAAGCCAATGTGAATCAAAATGAAGATAATATGCTTCGAAACGAAGGAAACGTTGATCATAACATGTGAAAGAAAATCAAAATGAAGGAATTTGCATCGAAACGAAGGGAATGTTGATCATAACAAGTGAATGAGCATCAAAATGAAGGAAATATTCATCAAAATGAAGGAAATGTTGATCGTAATGAGAAAATGAGCATCAAAATGAAGGGAGCATGCATCGAAACGAAGGAAATGTTGATCATAACAAGCGAATGAGCATCAAAATTAAGGAAATGTGCGTCGAAACGAGGGAAATGTTGATCATAACAAGCGAATGAGCATCAAAATGAAGGAAATATGCATCGAAGCGAAGGAAATGTTTTTCGTAATGAGAAAATGAGCATCAAAATGAAGGAAACATGCATCGAAACAAAGGAAATGTTGATCATAACAAGCGAATGAGAGTTTAAATTAAGGAATATGTATCGAAACGAAGGAAATGTTTATCATAACAAGCGAATGGGCATCAAAGTGAAAGAAATATGCATCGAAACAGAGGAAATATTGATCATAACATGCGAATGAGCATCAAAATGAAGGAACATGCATCGAAACGAAGGAAATGTTTAACATATATTAAGAGAATGAGAATCAAAATGAAGGAAATACGCTTTGAAACGAAAGAAACGTTGATCATAACATGCGAATGAGAATCAAAATGAAGGAATTCACAACGAAACGAAGGAAATGGTGATCATAACAAGCGAATGAGCATCAAAATGAAGGAAATATGCATCGAAACAAAGAAAATTTTGATAATAACAAGCGAATGAGCATCAAAATAAAGGAAATATGCATCGAAATGAAGGAAATATTGATCGTAATGAGAGAATGAGCATCCAAATGAAGGAAACATGCATCTAAACAAAGGAAATGTTGATCATAAAACGCGAATGAGCATCAAAATGAAGGAATATGCATCGAAACGAAGGAAATATTGATCATAACACGCGAATGAGCATCAAAATGAAGGAATATGCATCGAAACGAAGGAAATGTTGATCATATAACAAGCGAATGAGAATCAAAATGAAGGAAATATGCTTCGAAACAAAGGAAACGTTGATCATAAAATATGAATGTGAATCAAAATGAATCAATTTGCATCAAAACGAAGGAAATTTGATCATAACAAGCGAATGAGCATCAAAATGAAGGAAATATGCATCGAAACGAAGGAAATGTTGTTCGTAATGTGAAAAGGAACATCAAAATGAATGAAACATGCATCAAATCAAAGGAAATGTTGATCATTACAAGCGAATGAGCATCAAAATGAAGGAAATGTGCGTCGAAACGATGGAAATGTTGATCATAACAAGCGAATGAGCATCAAAATAAAGGAAATATGCATCGAAATGAAGGAAATATTGATCGTAATGAGAGAATGAGCATCAAAATGAAGGAAACATGCATCTAAACAAAGGAAATGTTGATCATAAAATGCGAATGAGCATCAAAATGAAGGAATATGCATCGAAATGAAGGAAATATTGATCATATAACATGCGAATGAGAATCAAAATGAAGGAAATATGCTTCGAAACAAAGGAAGCGTTGATCATAACATGCGAATGAGAATCAAAATGAAGGAAATATGCATCGAAGCGAAGGAAATGTTGATAATAACAAGCGAATGAGGATCAAAATAAAGGAATATGCATAGAAACGAAGGAAATGTTGATCATATCAAGCGAATGGGCATCAAAATGAAGGAAATATGCATCGAAGCAAAGGAAATGTTGATAATAACAAGAGAATGAGGATCAAAATGACGGAATATGTATCGAAACGAAGGAAATGTTGATCATATAAAGCGAATGTGCATCAAATGAAGGAAATATACATCGAAACGAAAGAAATATTGATCATAACAAGCGAATGAGCATCAAAATGATGGAAATATGCATCGAAGCGAAGGAAATGTTTTTAGTAATGAGAAAATGAGCATCAAAATGAAGGAAACATGCATCGAAACGAAGGAAATGTTGATCATAACAAGCGAATGAGCATCAAAATGAAGGAAATGTGCATCGAAACGAAGGAAATGTTGATCATAACAAGCGAATGAGAATCTAAATGAAGGAAATATGCATCGAAGCGAAGGAAATGTTGATAATAACAAGCGAATGAGGATCAAAATGAAGGAATATGTATAGAAACGAAGGAAATATTGATCATATCAAGCGAATAGGCATCAAAATGAAGGAAATATGCATCAAAGCGAAGAAAATATTGATAATAACAAGCGAATGAGAATCAAAATAACGGAATATGTATCGAAACGAAGGAAATGTTGATCATATAAAGTTAATGGGCATCAAAATGAAGGAAATATGCATCGAAACGAAGGAAATGTTGATCATAACAATCGAATGAGCATCAAAATGAAGGAAATATGCATCGAAGCGAAGGAAATGTTGATAATAACAAGAGAATGAGGATCAAAATGACGGAATATGTATCGAAACAAAGGAAATGTTGATCATATAAAGCGAATGGGCATCAAAATGAAGGAAATATGAATCAAAACGAAGGAAATGTTAATTATAACATGAGAATGAGCATCAAAATGAATGAATATGCATCGAAACGAGGGAAATATTGATCATAACAAGCGAATGAGCATCAAAATGAAGGAAATATGCATCGAAACGAAGGAAATGTTGATCATAACACGCGAATGAGCATCAAAATGAAGGAATATGCATCGAAACGAAGGAAATGTTGATCATATGACAAGCGAATGAGAATCAAAATGAAGGAAATATGCTTCGAAATAAAGGAACGTTGATCATAACATACGAATGTGAATCAAAATGAAGGAATTTGCATCAAAACGAAGGAAATTTGATCATAACAAGCGAATGAGCATCAAAATGAAGGAAATATGCATCGAAACAACGAAAATGTTGATCATAACAAGCGAATGAGCATCAAAATGAAGGAAATACGCATCGAAACGAAGGAAATGTTGTTCGTAATGTGAAAAAGAACATCAAAATGAAGGAAACATGCATCTAAACAAAGGAAATGTTGATCATTACAAGCGAATGAGCATCAAAATGAAGGAAATGTGCGTTGAAACGATGGAAATGTTGATCATAACAAGAGAATGAGCATCAAAATGAAGGAAATAAGCATCGAAGCGAAGGAAATGTTGATAATAACAAGCGAATGAGGATCAAAATGAAGGAATATGTATCGAAACGAAGGAAATGTTGATCATATCAAGCGAATGGGCATTAAAATGAATGAAATATCCATCAAAGCGAATGAAATGTTGATCATAACATGCGAATGAGCATCAAAATGAAGGAATATGCATCTAAACAAACGAAATGTTGATAATAACAAGAGAATGAGGATCAAAATGACGGAATATGTATTGAAACGAAGGAAATGTTGATCATATAAAGCGAATGGGCATCTAAATGAAGGAAATATGCATCAAAACGAAAGAAATGTTGATCATAACATGCGAATGAGCATCAAAATGAAGGAATATGTATCGAAACGAAGGAAATATTGATCATAACAAGCGAATGAGCATCTAAATGAAGGAAATATATATCGAAACGAAGGAAATGTTGATCATAACACGCCAATGAGCATCAAAATGAAGGAATATGCATCGAAACGAATGAAATGTTGATCATATAACAAGCGAATGAGAATCAAAATGAAGGAAATATGCTTCGAAACAAAGGAAATGTTGATCATAACATGCGAATGAGAATCAAAATGAAGGAATTTGCATCAAAACGAAGGAAATTTTATCATAACAAGCGAAGTGAATGAGCATCAAAAGGAAGAAATTATGCATCGAAACGAAGAAAATGTTGATCATAACAAGCAAATGAGCATCAAAATGAAGGAAATATGCATCGAAACGAAGGAAATGTTGATCATAACATGTGAACGAGCATCAAAATGAAGGAATATGCATCGAAACGAAGGAAATGTTGATCATATAACAAGCGAATGTGAATCAAAATGAAGATAATATGTTTCGGAATGAAGGAAACGCTGATCATAACATGCGAATGAGAATTAAAATGAAGGAAATATGCATCGAAGCGAAGGAAATGTTGATAATAACAAGTGAGTGAGGAACAAATTGAAGGAATATGTATAGAAACGAAGGAAATGTTGATCATAACATGCGAATGAGCATCAAAATGAAGGAATATGCATCGAAGCGAAGGAAGTGTTGATCATATAAAGCGAATGACAATCAAAATGAAGGAAATATGCATCAAAATGAAGGAAATGTTGATCATAACAAGCGAATGAGCATCAAAATGAAGGAAATATACATCGAAAGGAAGGAAATGTTGAACATAACATGTGAACGAGCATCAAAATGAAGGAATATGCATCGAAACGAAGGAAATATTGATCATATAACAAGCGAATGTGAATCAAAATGAAGATAATATGCTTCGAAACGAAGGAAACGTTGATCATAACATGTGAAAGAGAATCAAAATGAATGAATTTGCATCGAAACGAAGGGAATGTTGATCATAACAAGTGAATGAGCATCAAAATGAAGGAAATATACATCAAAATGAAGGAAATGTTGATCGTAATGAGAAAATGAGCATCAAAATGAAGGGAGCATGCATCGAAACGAAAGAAATGTTGATCATAACAAGCGAATGAGCATCAAAATTAAGGAAATATGCATCAAAGCGAAGGAATTATTTTTCGTAATGAGAAAATGAGCATCAAAATGAAGGAAACATGCATTGAAACGAAGGAAATGTTGATCATAACAAGCGAATGAGAGTTAAAATTAAGGAATATGTATCGAAACGAAGGAAATGTTTATCATAACAAGCGAATGGGCATCAAAGTGAAAGAAATATGCATCGAAAAGAAGGAAATATTGATCATAACACGCGAATGAGCATCAAAATGAAGGAACATGCATCGAAATGAAGGAAATGTTTATCATATAATAAGGGAATGAGAATCAAAATGAAGGAAATAAGCTTCGAAACGAAGGAAACGTTGATCATAAATGCGAATAAGAATCAAAATGAAGGAATTCGCAATGAAACGAAGGAAATGGTGATCATAACAAGCGAATGAGCATCAAAATGAAGGAAATATGCATCGAAACAAAGAAAATTTTGATAATAATAAGCGAATGAGCATCAAAATAAAGGAAATATGCATCGAAATGAAGGAAATATAGAACGTAATGAGAGAATGAGCATCAAAATTAAGGAAACATGCATCTAAACAAAGGAAATGTTGATCATAAAATGCGAATGAGCATCAAAATGAAGGAATATGCATCGAAACGAAGGAAATATTGATCATAACACGCGAATGAGCATCAAAATGAAGGAATATGCATCGAAATGAAGGAAATGTTGATCATATAACAAGCGAATGAGAATCAAAATGAAGGAAATATGCTTTGAAACAAAGGATACGTTGATCATAACATATGAATGTGAATCAAAATGAAGGAATTTGCATCAAAACGAAGGAAATTTGATCATAACAAGCGAATGAGCATCAAAATGAAGAAAATATGCATTTAAACGAAGGAAATGTTGTTCGTAATGTGAAAAGGAACATCAAAATGAAGGAAACATGCGTAAAATCAAAGGAAATGTTGATCATTACAAGCGAATTAGCATCAAAATGAAGGAAATGTGCGTCGAAACGATGGAAATGTTGATTATAATGAGAGAATGATCATCAAAATTAAAGAAATATGCATCGAAATAAAGGAAATATTGATCATAATGAGAGAATGAGCATCAAAATGAAGGAAACATGCATCTAAACAAAGGAAATGTTGATCATAAAACGCGAAAGAGCATCAAAATGAAGGAATATGCATCGAAACGAAGGAAATATTGATCGTAATGAGAGAATGAGCATCAAAAATAAAGGAAATATGATCGAAATGTAGGAAATATTGATTGTAATGAGAGAATGAGTATCAAAATGAAGGAAACATGCATCTAAACAAAGGAAATATTGATCATACCACGCGATTAAGCATCAAAATTAAGGAATATGCATCAAAACAAAGGAAATACTGATCATATAACAAGCGAATGAGAATCAAAATGAAGGAAATATGCTTCGAAACGAAGGAAACGTTGATCATAACATGCGAATGAGAATCAAAATGAAGGAAATATGCATCGAAGCGAAGGAAATGTTGATAATAACAAGCGAATGAGGATCAAAATGAAGGAATATGTATAGAAACGAAGGAAATGTTGATCATATCAAGCGAATGGGTATCAAAATGAAGGAAATATGCATCGAAGCGAAGGAAATGTTGATAATAACAAGAGAATGAGGATCAAAATGACGGAATATGTATCGAAACGAAGTAAATGTTGATCAAATAAAGCGAATGTGCATCAAATGAAAGAAATATACATCGAAACAAAAGAAATATTGATCATAACAAGCGAATGAGCATCAAAACGATGGAAATATGCATCGAAGCGAAGGAAATATTTTTAGCAATGAGAAAATGAGCATCAAAATGAAGGAAACATGCATCGAAACGAAGGAAATGTTGATCATAACAAGCGAATGAGCATCAAAATGAAGGAAATGTGCATCGAAACGAAGGAAATGTTGATAATAACAAGAGAATGAGGATCAAAATGACGGAATATGTATCGAAACGAAGGAAATGTTGATCATATAAAGCGAATGTGCATCAAATGAAGAAAATATACATCGAAACGAAAGAAATATTGATCATAACAAGCGAATGAAAATCAAAACAATGGAAATATGCATCGAACCGAAGGAAATATTTTTAGTAATGAGAAAATGAGCATCAAAATGAAGGAAACATGCATTGTAACGAAGGAAATGTTGATCATAACAAGCGAATGAGCATCAAAATGAAGGAAATGTGCATCGAAACTTAGGAAATGTTGATCATAACAAGCGAATGAGAATCTAAATGAAGGAAATATGCATCGAAGCGAAGGAAATGTTGATAATAACAAGCGAATGAGGATCAAAATGAAAGAATATGTATAGAAACGAAGGAAATGTTGATCATATCAAGCGAATGGGCATCAAAATGAAGGAAATATGCATCAAAGCGAAGGAAATATTGATAATAACAAGCGAATGAGGATCAAAATGATGGAATATGTATCGAAACGAAGGAAATGTTGATCATATAAAGTTAATGGGCATCAAAATGAAGGAAATATGCATCGAAACGAAGGAAATGTTGATCATAACAATCGAATGTGCATCAAAATGAAGGAAAAATTCATCGAAGCGAAGGAAATGTTGATAATAACAAGAGAATGAGGATCAAAATGACGGAATATGTATCGAAACGAAGGAAATGTTGATCATATAGAGCGAATGGGCATCAAAATGAAGGAAATATGAATCAAAACGAAGGAAATGTTAATTATAACATGAGAATGAACATCAAAATGAATGAATATACATCGAAACGAGGGAAATGTTGATCATATAACAAGCGAATGAGAATCAAAATGAATGAAATATGCTTCAAAACAAAGGAAACGTTGATCATAACATACAAATGTGAATCAAAATGAAGGAATTTGCATCAAAACGAAGGAAATTTGATCATAACAAGCGAATGAGCATCAAAATGGAGGAAATATGCATCGAAACAACGAAAATGTTGATCATAACAAGCGAATGAGCATCAAAATGAAGGAAATACGCATCGAAACGAAGGAAATGTTGTTCGTAATGTGAAAAAGAACATCAAAATGAAGGAAACATGCATCTAAACAAAGGAAATGTTGATCATTACAAGCGAATGAGCATCAAAATGAAGGAAATGTGCGTCAAAACGATGGAAATGTTGATCATAACAAGAGAATGAGCATCAAAATGAAGGAAATATGCATCGAAGCGAAAGAAATATTGATAATAACAAGTGAATGAGGAACAAATTGAAGGAATATGTATAGAAACGAAGGATATGTTGATCATAACACGCGAATGAGCCTCAAAATGAAGGAATATGCATCGAAGCGAAGGAAGTGTTGATCATATAAAGCGAATGAGAATCAAAATGAAGGAAATATGCATCAAAATTAAGGAAATGTTGATCATAACAAGCGAATGAGCATCAAAATGAAGGAAATATACATCGAAAGGAAGGAAATGTTGATCATAACATGTGAACGAGCATCAAAATGAAGGAATATGCATCGAAACGAAGGAAATGTTGATCATATAACAAGCGAATTTGAATCAAAATGAAGATAATATGCTTCGAAACGAAGGAAACGTTGATCATAAGAAAAGAATCAAAATGAAGGAATTTGCATCGAAACGAAGGGAATTTTGATCATAACAAGTGAATGAGCATCAAAATGAAGGAAATATGCAACGAAACAAAGAAAATGTTGATCATAACAAGCGAATGAGCATCAAAATGAAGGAAATATGCAACGAAACAAAGAAAATGTTGATCATAACAAGCGAATGAACATCAAAATGAAGGAAATATGCATCAAAATGAAGGAAATGTTGATCGTAATGAGAAAATGAGCATCAAAATGAAGGGAGCATGCATCGAAACGAAGGAAATGTTGATCATAACAAGTGAATGAGCATCAAAATTAAAGAAATGTGCATCGAAACGAAGGAAATGTTGATCATAACAAGCGAATGAGCATTAAAATGAAGGAAATATGCTTCGAAACGAAGGAAACGTTGATCATAACATGCGAATGAGAATCAAAATGAAGGAAATATGCATCGAAGCAAAGGAAATGTTGATAATAACAAGCGAAAGAGGATCAAAATGAAGGAATATGTATAGAAACGAAGGAAATGTTGATCATATCAAGAGAATGGGCATCAAAATGAAGGAAATATGCATCTAAGCGAAGGAAATGTTGATAATAACAAGAGAATAAGGATCAAAATGACGGAATATGTATCGAAATGAAGGAAATGTTGATCATATAAAGCGAATGTGCATCAAATGAAGGAAATATACATCGAAACGAAAGAAATATTGATCATAACAAGCGAATGAGCATCAAAATGATTGAAATATGCATCGAAGCGAAGGAAATGTTTTTAGTAATGAGAAAATGTGCATCAAAATGAAGGAAACATGCATCGAAACGAAGGAAATGTTGATCATAACAAGAGAATGAGCATCAAAATGAAGGAAATGTGCATCGAAACGAAGGAAATGTTGATCATAACAAGAGAATAGAATCTAAATGAAGGAAATATGCATCGAAGCGAAGGAAATGTTGATAATAACAAGCGAATGAGGATCAAAATGAAGGAATATGTATAGAAACGAAGGAAATGTTGATCATATCAAGCGAATGGGCATCAAAATGAAGGAAATATGCATCAAAGCGAAGGAAATATTGATAATAACAAGCGAATGAGGATCAAAATGACGGAATATGTATCGAAACGAAGGAAATGTTGATCATATAAAGTTAATGGGCATCAAAATGAAGGAAATATGTATCGAAACGAAGGAAATGTTGATCATAACAATCGAATGAACATCAAAATGAAGGAAAAATGCATCTAAGCGAAGTAAATGTTGATAATAACAAGAGAATGAAGATCAAAATGACGGAATATGTATCGAAACGAATGAAATGTTGATCATATAGGGCGAATTGGCATCAAAATGAAGGAAATATGAATCAAAACGAAGGAAATGTTAATTATAGCATGAGAATGAACATCAAAATGAATGAATATGCATCGAAACGAGGGAAATATTGATCATAACAAGCGAATGAGCATCAAAATGAAGGAAATATGCATCGAAACGAAGGCAATGTTGATCATAACACGCGAATGAACATCAAAATGAAGGAATATGCATCTAAACGGAGGAAATGTTGATCATATAACAAGCGAATGAGAATCAAAATGAAGGAAATATGTTTCGAAACAAAGGAAACGTTGATCATAACATACGAATGTGAATCAAAATGAAGGAATTTGCATCAAAACGAAGGAAATTTGATCATAACAAGCGAATGCGCATCAAAAATAAGGAAATATGCATCGAAACAATGAAAATGTTGATCATAACAAGCGAATGAGCATCAAAATGAAGGAAATACGCATCGAAACGAAGGAAATGTTGTTCGTAATGTGAAAAAGAACATCAAAATGAAGGAAACATGCATCTAAAAAAAGGAAATGTTGATCATTACAAGCGAATGAGCATGAAAATGAAGGAAATGTGCGTCGAAACGATGGAAATGTTGATCATAACAATAGAATGAGCATCAAAATGAAGGAAATATGCATCGAAGCGAAGGAAATCTTGATAATAACAAGTGAATGAGGAACAAATTGAAGGAATATGTATAGAAACGAAGGAAATGTTGATCATAACATGCGAATGAGCCTCAAAATGAAGGAATATGCATCGAAGCGAAGGAAGTGTTGATCATATAAAGCGAATGAGAATCAAAATGAAGGAAATATGCATCAAAATGAAGGAAATGTTGATCATAACAAGTGAATGAGCATCAAAATGAAGGAAATATACATCAAAAGGAAGGAAATGTTGATCAAAACATGTGAACGAGCATCAAAATAAAGGAATATGCATCTCAAATAAGGAAATGTTGATCATATAACAAGCGAATGTGAATCAAAATGAAGATAATATGCTTCGAAACAATGGAAACGTTGATCATAACATGTGAAAAAGAATCAAAATGAAGGAATTTGCATCGAAACGAAGGGAATGTTTATCATAACAAGTGAATGAGCATCAAAATGAAGGAAATATGTAACGAAACGAAGAAAATGTGGATCATAACAAGCGAATGAGCATCAAAATGAAGGAAATATGCATCAAAATGAAGGAAATGTTGATCGTAACAAGCGAATGAGAGTTAAAATTAAGGAATATGTATCGAAACGAAGGAAATGTTTATCATAACAAGCTAATGGGAATCAAAGTGAAAGAAATATTCATCGAAAAGAAGGAAATATTGATCATAACACGCGAATGAGCATCAAAATGAAGGAACATGCTTCAAAACGAAGGAAATGTTTATCATATAACAATCGAATGAGAATCAAAATGAAGGAAATATGCTTCGAAACGAAGGAAACGTTGATCATAACATGCGAATGAGAATCAAAATGAATGAATTCGCAACGAAACGAAGGAAATGGTGATCATAACAAGCGAATGAGCATCAAAATGAAGGAAATATGCATCGAAACAAAGAAAATTTTGATAATAACAAGCGAATTAGCATCAAAATAAAGGAAATATGCATCGAAATGAAGGAAATATTGATCGTAATGAGAGAATGTGCATCAAAATGAAGGAAACATGCATCTAAACAAAGGAAATGTTGATCATAAAATGCGAATGAGCATCAAAATAAAGGAATATGCATCGAAACGAAGGAAATATTGATCATAACACGCGAATCAGCATCAAAATGAAGGAATATGCATCGAAACGAAGGAAATGTTGATCATATAACAAGCGAATGAGAATCAAAATGAAGGTAATATGCTTCGAAACAAAGGAAACATTGATCATAACATATGAATGTGAATCAAAATGAAAAAATTTGCATCAAAACGAAGGAAATTTGATCATAACAAGCGAATGAGCATCAAAATGAAGGAAATATGCATCGAAACGAAGGAAATGTTGTTCGTAATGTGAAAAAGAACATCAAAATGAAGGAAACATGCATCAAATCAAAGGAAATGCTGATCATTACAAGCGAATGAGCATCAAAATAAAGGAAATGTGCGTCGAAACGATGGAAATGTTGATCATAACAAGCGAATGAGCATCACAATAAAGGAAATATGTATCGAAATGAAGGAAATATTGATCGTAATGAGAGAATGAGCATCAAAATGAAGGAAACATGCATCTAAACAAAGGAAATGTTGATCATAAAACGCGAATGAGCATCAGAATGAAGGAATATGCATCGAAACAAAGGAAATATTGATCATATAACATGCGAATGAGAATCAAAATGAAGGAAATATGCTTCGAAACGAAGGAAACGTTGATCATAACATGCGAATAAGAATCAAAATGAAGGAAATATGCATCGAAGCGAAGGAAATGTTGATAATAACAAGCAAATGAGGATCAAAATGAAGGAATATGTATAGAAACGAAGGAAATGTTGATCATATAAAGCGAATGGGCATCAAAATTTAGGAAATATGCAACGAAGCAAAGAAAATGTTGATAATAACAAGAGAATGAGGATCAAAATGACGGAATATGTATCGAAACAAAGGAAATGTTGATCATATAAAGCGAATGTGTATCAAATGAAGGAAATATACATCGAAACGAAAGAAATATTGATCATAAAAAGCGAATGAGCATCAAAATGATGGAAATATGCATCGAAGCGAAGGAAATGTTTTTAGTAATGAGAAAATGAGCATCAAAATGAAGGAAACATGCATCAAAACGAAGGAAATGTTGATCATAACAAGCGAATGAGCATCAAAATGAAGGAAATGTGCATCGAAACGAAGGAAATGTTGATCATAACAAGCGAATGAGAATCTAAATGAAGGAAATATGCATCGAAGCGAAGGAAATATTGATAATAACAAGCGAATGAGGATCAAAATGAAGGAATATGTATAGAAACGAAGGAAATGTTGATCATATCAAGCGAATGGGCATCAAAATGAAGGAAATATGCATCAAAGCGAAGGAAATATTGATAATAACAAGCGAATAAGGATCAAAATGATGGAATATGTATCAAAACGAAGGAAATGTTGATCATATAAAGTTAATGGGCATCAAAATGAAGGAAATATGCATCGAAACGAAGGAAATGTTGATCATAACAATCGAATGAGCATCAAAATGAAGGAAATATGCATTGAAGCGAAGGAAATGTTGATAATAACAAGAAAATGAGGATCAAAATGACGGAATATGTATCGAAACGAAGGAAATGTTGATCATATAGAGCGAATGGGCATCAACATGAAGGAAATATGAATCAAAACGAAGGAAATGTTAATTATAACATGAGAATGAGCATCAAAATGAATGAATATGCATCGAAACGAAGGAAATGTTGATCATAACAAGCGAATGAGCATCAAAATGAAGGAAATATTCATCGAAACGAAGGAAATGTTGATCATAACACGCGAATAAGCATCAAAATGAAGGAATATGCATCGAAACGAAGGAAATGTTCATCATATAACAAGCGAATGAGAATCAAAATGAAGGAATTATGCTTCGAAACAAAGGAAACGTTGATCATAAGATACGAATGTGAATCAAAATGAAGGAATTTGCATCAAAACGAAGGAAATTTGATAATAACAAGCGAATGAGAATCAAAATGAAGGAAATATGCATCGAAACAACGAAAATGTTGATCATAACAAGCAAATGAGCATCAAAATGAAGGAAATACGCATCGAAACGAAGGAAATGTTGTTCGTAATGTGAAAAAGAACATCAAAATGAAGGAAACATGCATCTAAACAAAGGAAATGTAGATCATTACAAGCGAATGAGCATCAAAATGAAGGAAATGTGCGTCGAAACGATGGAAATGTTGATCATAACAAGAGAATGAGCATCAAAATGAAGGAAATATGCATCGAAGCGAAGAAAATATTGATAATAACCAGCGAATGAGGATCAAAATGAAGGAATATGTATCGAAACGAAGGAAATGTTGATCATATCAAGCGAATGGGCATCAAAATGAATGAAATATCCATCGAAGCGAATGAAATGTTGATCATAACATGCGAATGAGCATCAAAATGAAGGAATATGCATCTAAACAAAGGAAATGTTGATAATAACAATAGAATGAGGATCAAAATGACAGAATATGTATCGAAACGAAGGAAATGTTGATCATATAAAGCGAATGGGCATCAAAATGAAGGAAATATGCATCTAAACGAAAGAAATGTTGATCATAACATGCGAATGAGCATCAAAATTAAGGAATATGTATCGAAACGAAGGAAATATTGATCATAACAAGCGAATAAGCATCAAAATGAAGGAAATATATATCGAAACGAAGGAAATGTTGATCATAACACGCGAAGAGCATCAAAATGAAGGAATATGCATCGAAACGAAGGAAATTTTGATTATATAACAAGCGAATGAGAATCAAAATGAAGGAAATATGCTTCGAAATAAAGGAAATGTTGATCATAACATGCGAATGAGAATCAAAATGAAGGAATTTGCATCAAAACGAAGGAAATTTTATCATAACAAGCGAAGCGAATGAGCATCAAAATGAAGGAAATATGCATCGAAACGAAGAAAATGTTGATCATAACAAGCGAATGAGGATCAAAATAAAGGAAATAAGCATTGAAACGAAGGAAATGTTGATCATAACATGTGAACGAGCATCAAAATGAAGGCATATGCATCGAAACGAAGGAAATGTTGATCATATAACAAGTGAATGAGCATCAAAATGAAGGAAATATGTATCGAAACGAAGGAAATGTTGATCATATAACAAGCGAATGTGAATCAAAATGAAGATAATATGCATCGAAACGAAGGAAACGTTGATCATAACATGCGTATGAGAATTAAAATGAAGGAAATATGCATCGAAGCGAAGGAAATATTGATCATAACATGAGAATGAGCATCAAAATGAAGGAAATATGCATTGAAACGAAGGAAATGTTGATAATAACAAGAGAATGAGGATCAAAATGACGGAATATGTATCGAAACGAAGGAAATGTTGATCATATAAAGCGAATGGGCATCAAAATGAAGGAAATATGCATCGAAACGAATGAAATATTGATCATAACAAGCGAATGAGCTTTAAAATGAAGGAAATATGTATCGAAGCGAAGTAAAGGTTTTTAGTAATGAGAAAATAAGCATCAAAATGAAGGAAACATGTATTGAAACGAAGAAAATGTTGATCATAACAAGCGAATGAGCATCAAAATGAAGGAAATGTGCGACGAACCGAAGGAAATATTGATCATAACAAGCGAATGAGAATCTAAACGAAGGAAATATGCATCGAAGCGAAGGAAATGTTGTTAATAACAAGCGAATAAGGATCAAAATGAAGGAATATGTATAGAAACGAAGGAAATGTTGATCATATCAAGCGAATAGGCATCAAAATGAAGGAAATATGCATCGAAGCGAAGGAAATGTTGATAATGACAAGCGAATAAGGATCGAAATGACGGAATATGTATCGAAATGAAGGAAATGTTGATCATATAAAGCGAATGGGCATCAAAATGAAGGAAATATGCATCGAAAAGAAGGAAAGGTTGATCATAACAAGCGAATGAGCATCAAAATGAAGGAAATGTGCGTCAAAATGAAGGAAATGTTGATCATAACAAGCGAATGAGAATCTAAATGAAGGAAATATGCATCGAAGCGAAGGAAATGTTGTTAATAACAAGCGAATGAGGATCAAAATGAAGGAATATATATAGAAACGAAGGAAATGTTGATCATATCAAGCGAATGGGCTTCAAAATGATGGAAGCGAAGGAAATGTTGATAATGACAAGCGAATGAGGATCAAAATGACGGAATATGTATCGAAATGAAGGAAATGTTGATCATATAAAGCGAATGGGCATCAAAATGAAGGAAATATGCATCGAAACGAATGAAATATTGATCATAACAAGCGAATGAGCATCAAAATGAAGGAAATATGCATCGAAGCGAAGGAAAGGTTTTTAGTAATGAGAAAATGAGCATCAAAATGAAGGAAAATGCATCGAAACGAAGGAAATGTTGATCATAACAAGCGAATGAGCATCAAAAAGAAGGAAATGTGCGTCGAAACGAATGAAATGTTGATCATAACAAGCGAATGAGAATCTAATGAAGGAAATATGCATCGAAGCGAAGAAAATGTTGATAATAACAAGCGAATGAGGATCAAAATGAAGGAATATGTATTGAAACGAAGGAAATGTTGATCATAACATGCTTATGAGCATCAAAATGAAGGAATATGCATCAAAGCGAAGGAAATGTTCATATAAAGCGAAGGAGAATCAAAATGAAAGAAATATGCATCAAAATGAAGGAAATGTTGATCATAACAAGCGAATGAGCATCAAAATGAAGGAAATATACATCGAAACGAAGGAAATGTTGATCATAACATGTGAACGAGCATCAAAATGAAGGAGTATGCATCGAAACGAAGGAAATGTTGATCATATAACAAGCGAATGTGAATCAAAATGAAGATAATAAGCTTCGAATCGAAGGAAACATTGATCATAACATGTGAAAGAGAATCAAAATGAAGGAATTTGCATCGAAACGAAGGGAATGTTGATCATAACAAGTGAATGAGCATCAAAATGAAGGAAATATGTATCGAAATGAAGAAAATGTTGATCATAACAAGCGAATGAGCATCAAAATGAAGGAAATATGCATCGAAATGAAGGAAATGTTGATCGTAATGATAAAATGAGCATCAAAATGAAGGGAATATGCATCGAAACGAAGGAAATGTTGATCATAACAAGCGAATGAGCATCAAAATTAAGGAAATGTGCGTCGAAACGAAGGAAATGTTGATCATAACATGCGAATGAACATCAAAATGAAGGAAATATGCATCGAAGCGAAGGAAATGTTTTTTGTAATGAGAAAATGAGCATCAAAATGAAGGAAACATTCGTAGAAACGAAGGAAATATTGATCATAACAAGCGAATGAGAGTTAAAATTAAGGAATATGTATCGAAACGAAGGAAATGTTTATCATAACAAGCGAATGGGCATCAAAGTGAAAGAAATATGCATCGAAACGAAGGAAATGTTGATCATAACACGCGAATGAGCATCAAAATGAAGGAACATGCATCGAAACGAAGGAAATGTTTATTATATAATAAGAGAATGAGAATCAAAATGAAGGAAATAAGCTTCGAAACGAAGGAAACGTTGATCATAACATGCGAATGAGAATCAAAATGAAGGAATTCGCAACGAAACGAAGGAAATGGTGATCATAACAAGCGAATGAGCATCAAAATGAAGGAAATATGCATCGAAATAAAGAAAATTTTGATAACAACAAGCGAATGAGCATCAAAATAAAGGAAATATGCATCGAAATGAAGGAAATATTGATCGTAATGAGAGAATGAGCATCAAAATGAAGGAAACATGCATCTAAACAAAGGAAATGTGGATCATAAAATGCGAATGAGCAACAAAATGAAGGAATATGCATCGAAATGAAGGAAATATTGATCATAACAAGCGAATGAGCATCAAAATGAAGGAATATGCATCGAAACGAAGGAAATGTTGATCATATAACAACCGAATGAGAATCAAAATGAAGGAAATATGCTTCGAAACAAAGGAAAACGTTGATCATAACATACGAATGTGAATCAAAATGAAGGAATTTGCATCAAAACGAAGGAAATTTGATCATAACAAGCGAATGAGCATCAAAATGAAGGAAATATGCACCTAAACGAAGGAAATATTGTTCGTAATGTGAAAAAGAACATCAAAATGAAGGAAACATGCATCAAATCAAAGGAAATGTTGATCATTACAAGCGAATGAGCATCAAAATGAAGGAAATGTGCGTCGAAACGATGGAAATGTTGATCATAACAAGCGAATGTGTCACGCCCCGACCCCAGACAGAGCGCGACAACCGCCACGTTAACCATAAATTTCACAGAATGGGTGCACTCCACTCCACAAAGTTTATAGAAAACGTAAGGCTAGCTATCAAGTACCTGTAGAACTGAACAACTGATAACAACGGGTACAACCCGAGGACATCATCTCATAAAGTATCAACAAGGATTTACAAAGGTACAAAATTCAACGGTGTAACTTAGTTTAAAGAAAATATACATGAACGATATAACATCGCGAAGATACAAAAAGAACATCAAGGGGGTCACCAAATATAAACTATACAATCTCGCCAATGAATCCGTCAATTTACATAAAAGAGAAAGTACCCAAAACACGGATTGGATGATGAGCAAACGATAGGCAAACCTCCAACCAAAACGATATCAACAGCCTGAAAAGGAAAGAATGATGGGGGGTGAGCAAAACCACTAGCTCAGTGAGGTGATAAGCCGGTCACCCCGACCCTTATACGAAGCATGTACTCCCACTCGCGGTTCATAACATAAAATCGTACAATTCGTCCCACAATAATTATTCTCACTCAGTGTACATATTAATGAAAATAAAAACCTTAGTGCACATTTATGAATAACACAATTAGTTCAAACAACATGTTATCACATAAAAGACGCGTGGGTAGTCAATATCCTCCTCGAACTGAGCTCTCCGTCGAGAGACAGTCCAAGCCCGTCACCGTTACTCTAGATAAAATGCACATTAATATTCTTTCTCAATACGCCAAGTGCTAAAGTTCACAATTCAATATCGACGTGAATACTTGAAATGATCAAACATATAAACAT
Source organism: Pogostemon cablin (assembly GCA_023678885.1). Taxonomy (NCBI): domain Eukaryota; kingdom Viridiplantae; phylum Streptophyta; class Magnoliopsida; order Lamiales; family Lamiaceae; genus Pogostemon; species Pogostemon cablin. The sequence continues at coordinate 47,338 of JAHCLQ010000407.1, forward strand.
ATATGACATGCATGTCCCACACCGGTGACGTTGACTGAGTCTATAATAGACTAATCCATCTAACGATCACCCTCCAGAGTATCAGTATTTGGCAAATGGACAGGTGCCCCGTTAGATCTAACTCACCCGGGTTTGCCAATCCCGGGCAACTTGGTTGTCACTCTAACTCACCCGAACCGCGACAATTCGGGCTACTTAACCAATGTCGCTCCAACTCACCCGAACTGTGACCAATTCGGGCTACTTAACCTTGGTATCAGGCATACATATGCATGTGCATCATAAGATGAATAACGACTCAAGTTAGAGTCTTAATTGGCACACAAGAATAACCAGAAATCAATAATACTCATAAAATGGCTAACATGACTCTAACCAGAGCAATCGAGCCAATCAGGCTCTTTACCACATAACACAATACCAAATAATTTTCTTATCAATTAACTAAAACTAAAATAAATGCACATTTATCGAGGGTCCACACTTCCCACAAGAGAAGGTGTTCCCAAATTATCAACTCACAAGGAAGTGATTAACTCTCTCCGGAATCTGAAGTCGGTCCCTTGCCCTTCGTCGATGGTTCTTTACCTAGAAAGGAGATGAGCAATTAAAGACAAATTAAATATAACTAACTATTAGCGTTAACATCCCTTTCATTGCTAAAAACAAATCCTAATCGAGTTCGAACGAGTCGATATTAAATAAAAATGGCATGTAACTCTTTAACATCAGTTCCCAATCCCATATAACCGTTTCAATACATTAACTAAACGAAACGATAAAAAAAAAATAAGTTTGAATTCGACATAAAATTTCTGAAATTTTCCAGCTAGCGGCAGTTTACGAGAAAAATCATAACTAATTGTAGAATAATCGGATTGAGCCGTTTCAAGTGGCTACGGAAAGCTAACGAGTTCAGCTACGTACAGAAATTAAGTTTGCTAAGTTTCGATGGCAATAGCTATGTCAAAATCAGTTCGAACAGTCTGCAAATTACCCACATACCAAAAAGAAAAACCCCACAAAATTACAAAATCATGGAAGAAGGAAGCTTAATTCACACACCACTTACCTCAAAACAACTTAAAAACCACCTAGGATGAGGGTTGTAAGGGAGAATTTGATCAACAAGGGTTTCTCCTCTTCCTCTCTTCTTTCCCCTCTTTTGCTTTTCTTCTCCCGTTCTTCTCTCTCTTTTTTTTAACTTTAGCCTTAATAATTATATATCAGGCCATTTAAGTGGGCTGAAACTTTGGGCCACAGAATAAATAAATAAATAAATTTGGGCTTTCTAAAAAAAATATAGTTGGGCTTAATTGGGCTGGCCTTTTGGGCCATAAAAATAAATAATTAGGTTTTGGGCTTTCTAACAAAATCTAGTTGGGCTAAGATAGGGCTGGCCTTTTGGGCCATAAAATAAATAAATAGGTTTTGGGCTTTCTAAAAAAAATCTAGTTGAACTAAGATATTATAAAGTATCCCCTCCTCCAAAAAGTTTCGTCCTCGAAACATAAACGTACCTAGAGATGAAAAGAGATTTGGATGTTGTTGACGCATGACTGACTCTGGTTCCCATGTTTCTTCTTCAATTTGATCACTTCTCCATAGAACTCTCACCATAGGAATGGATTTGTTACGAAGCATTTTCTCTCGGCGATCTACAATTTGAACAGGTTGTACTTCGTACGATAGATTTTCCTTTAATACAACTGGGGGACCTTTGAGCACGTGCGAAGGATCTGGTTCATATTTTCTAAGCATAGAGACATGGAAGACATCGTGAATCTTCGACAATTCCGATGGTAGCTCAAGTCGATACGCGACACGACCAATCCTTTGCACGATCGTAAACGGGCCAATATACCTTGGACTCAACTTTCCTCGACGGCGGAATCGCAACACGCCCTTCCATGGAGAAACTTTCAGAAAAACTTTGTCTCCTTCATTAAACTCCAAATCGCGCCTCCTATTATCTGCGTAACTTTTCTGTCGATCTTGCGCTGCCTTAAGTCTGTCTCGAATAAGTTGTATTTTTGCCTTCGCATCTTCGATAAGCTCTACTTGTTCGATTTGTCTCTCGCCAACCTCATCCCAAAAGAGTGGTGTTCGACACTTTCGGCCATACAGAGCTTCGTACGGGGGCATTCCAATGCTTGAATGATAACTGTTGTTATAAGCGAACTCCACCAAAGTCACATACTTATCCCAGCTACCTCCCAAATTCAACACCACTGCACGTAACATGTCTTCTAGTGTCTGTATAGTTCTCTCTGACTGTCCATCAGTCTGTGGATGAAACGAGGTACTGCTCGGGTGTCATCATGTGCTCAACCCGCAACTGGGCCCGTGGTTGCTCTACCTGGGAAACTGGCACCCTATGATCAGAATCGATAGGGTCCGTAACCGTCGGAGGAATGACATGATCAGAAGAAACATGTCCTCGAGGTCCACGAGGAACAGAAGAGAGTAGAGGACTCGGAGGATCACGAGGAGCGTGTCCTCGACCTCGACCTCGATCTCGACCTCGACGACGAACTGGAGGTGCCATAATGACTGAAAGGAAGAAAGGAAAGAAAATACAAGGTCAACGTCAAGGCAATACAATACCTTAGGATGACATAGAAACAAAGTTGGATTCATTGGCTTGACACAAAAAGAATGAGAATCATAAAACCAGGCTCTGATACCAAGAAAGTTGTCACGCCCCGACCCCAGACAGAGCGCGACAACCGCCACGTTAACCATAAATTTCACAGAATGGGTGCACTCCACTCCACAAAGTTTATAGAAAACGTAAGGCTAGCTATCAAGTACCTGTAGAACTGAACAACTGATAACAACGGGTACAACCCGAGGACATCATCTCATAAAGTATCAACAAGGATTTACAAAGGTACAAAATTCAACGGTGTAACTTAGTTTAAAGAAAATATACATGAACGATATAACATCGCGAAGATACAAAAAGAACATCAAGGGGGTCACCAAATATAAACTATACAATCTCGCCAATGAATCCGTCAATTTACATAAAAGAGAAAGTACCCAAAACACGGATTGGATGATGAGCAAACGATAGGCAAACCTCCAACCAAAACGATATCAACAGCCTGAAAAGGAAAGAATGATGGGGGGTGAGCAAAACCACTAGCTCAGTGAGGTGATAAGCCGGTCACCCCGACCCTTATACGAAGCATGTACTCCCACTCGCGGTTCATAACATAAAATCGTACAATTCGTCCCACAATAATTATTCTCACTCAGTGTACATATTAATGAAAATAAAAACCTTAGTACACATTTATGAATAACACAATTAGTTCAAACAACATGTTATCACATAAAAGACGCGTGGGTAGTCAATATCCTCCTCGAACTGAGCTCTCCGTCGAGAGACAGTCCAAGCCCGTCACCGTTACTCTAGATAAAATGCACATTAATATTCTTTCTCAATACGCCAAGTGCTAAAGTTCACAATTCAATATCGACGTGAATACTTGAAATGATCAAACATATAAACATATATGACATGCATGTCCCACACCGGTGACGTTGACTGAGTCTATAATAGACTAATCCATCTAACGATCACCCTCCAGAGTATCAGTATTTGGCAAATGGACAGGTGCCCCGTTAGATCTAACTCACCCGGGTTTGCCAATCCCGGGCAACTTGGTTGTCACTCTAACTCACCCGAACCGCGACAATTCGGGCTACTTAACCAATGTCGCTCCAACTCACCCGAACCGTGACCAATTCGGGCTACTTAACCTTGGTATCAGGCATACATATGCATGTGCATCATAAGATGAATAACGACTCAAGTTAGAGTCTTAATTGGCACACAAGAATAACCAGAAATCAATAATACTCATAAAATGGCTAACATGACTCTAACCAGAGCAATCGAGCCAATCAGGCTCTTTACCACATAACACAATACCAAATAATTTTCTTATCAATTAACTAAAACTAAAATAAATGCACATTTATCGAGGGTCCACACTTCCCACAAGAGAAGGTGTTCCCGAATTATCAACTCACAAGGAAGTGATTAACTCTCTCCGGAATCTGAAGTCGGTCCCTTGCCCTTCGTCGATGGTTCTTTACCTAGAAAGGAGATGAGCAATTAAAGACAAATTAAATATAACTAACTATTAGCGTTAACATCCCTTTCATTGCTAAAAACAAATCCTAATCGAGTTCGAACGAGTCGATATTAAATAAAAATGGCATGTAACTCTTTAACATCAGTTCCCAATCCCATATAACCGTTTCAATACATTAACTAAACGAAACGATAAAAAAAATATAAGTTTGAATTCGACATAAAATTTCTGAAATTTTCCAGCTAGCGGCAGTTTACGAGAAAAATCATAACTAATTGTAGAATAATCGGATTGAGCCGTTTCAAGTGGCTACAGAAAGCTAACGAGTTCAGCTACGTACAGAAATTAAGTTTGCAAAGTTTCGATGGCAATAGCTATGTCAAAATCAGTTCGAACAGTCTGCAAATTACCCACATACCAAAAAGAAAAACCCCACAAAATTACAAAATCATGGAAGAAGGAAGCTTAATTCACACACCACTTACCTCAAAACAACTTAAAAACCACCTAGGATGAGGGTTGTAAGGGAGAATTTGATCAACAAGGGTTTCTCCTCTTCCTCTCTTCTTTCCCCTCTTTTGCTTTTCTTCTCCCGTTCTTCTCTCTCTTTTTTTTTAACTTTAGCCTTAATAATTATATATCAGGCCATTTAAGTGGGCTGAAACTTTGGGCCACAGAATAAATAAATAAATAAATTTGGGCTTTCTAAAAAAAATATAGTTGGGCTTAATTGGGCTGGCCTTTTGGGCCATAAAAATAAATAATTAGGTTTTGGGCTTTCTAACAAAATCTAGTTGGGCTAAGATAGGGCTGGCCTTTTGGGCCATAAAATAAATAAATAGGTTTTGGGCTTTCTAAAAAAAATCTAGTTGAACTAAGATATTATAGAATGAGCATCAAAATAAAGGAAATATGCATCGAAATGAAGGAAATATTGATCGTAATGAGAGAATGAGCATCAAAATGAAGGAAACATGCATCTAAACAAAGGAAATGTTGATCATAAAACGCGAATGAGCATCAAAATGAAGGAACATGCATCGAAACGAAGGAAATGTTGATCATATAACAAGAGAATGAGAATCAAAATGAAGGAAATAAGCTTCGAAACGAAGGAAACGTTGCTCATAACATGCGAATGAGAATCAAAATGAAGGAATTCGCAACGAAACGAAGGAAATGGTGATCATAATAAGCGAATGAGCATCAAAATGAAAGAAATATGTATCGAAACAAAGAAAATTTTGATAATAACAAGCGAATGAGCATCAAAATGAAAGAAATATGCATCGAAACGAAAGAAATATTGATCATATAACATGCGAATGAGAATCAAAATGAAGGAAATATGCTTCGAAACGAAGGAAACGTTGATCATAACATGTGAATGAGAATCAAAATGAAGGAAATATGCATCGAAACGAAGGAAATGTTGATAATAACAAGCCAATGAGGATCAAAATGAACGAATATGTATAGAAACGAAGGAAATGTTGATCATATCAAGCGAATGGGCATCAAAATTAAGGAAATATGCATCGAAGCGAAGGAAATGTTGATAATAACATGAGAATGAGGATCAAAATGACGGAATATGTATCAAAAGAAAGGAAATATTGATCATATAAAGCGAATGTGCATCAAATGAAGGAAATATACATCGAAACGAAAGAAATATTGATCATAACAAGCGAATGAGCATCAAAATGATGGAAATATGCATCGAAGCGAAGGAAATGTTTTTAGTAATGAGAAAATGAGCATCAAAATGAAGGAAACATGCATCGAAACGAAGGAAATGTTTATCATAACAAGCGAATGAGCATCAAATTAATGAAATGTGCATCGAAACGAAGGAAATGTTGATCATAACAAGCGAATTAGAATCTAAATGAAGGAAATATGCATTGAAGCGAAGAAAATGTTGATAATAACAAGCGAATGAGGATCAAAATGAAGGAATATGTATAGAAACGAAGGAAATGTTGATCATATCAAGCGAATGGGCATCAAAATGAAGGAAATATGCATCAAAGAGAAGGAAATATTGTTCGTAATGTGAAAAAGAACATCAAAATGAAGGAAACATGCATCAAATCAAAGGAAATGTTGATCATTACAAGCGAATGAGCATCAAAATGAAGGAAATGTGCGTTGAAACGATGGAAATGTCGATCATAACAAGCGAATGAGCATTAAAATAAAGGAAATATGCATCGAAATGAAGCAAATATTGATCGTAATGAGAGAATGAGCATCAAAATGAAGGAAACATGCATCTAAACAACGGAAATATTGATCATAAAACGCGAATGAGCATCAAAATGAAGAAATATGCATCGAAACGAAGGAAATATTGATCATATAACATGCGAATGAGAATCAAAATGAAGGAAATATGCGTCGAAACGAAGGATACGTTGATCATAACATGCGAATGAGAATCAAAATGAAGGAAATATGCATCGAAACGAAGGAAATGTTGATGATAACAAGTGAATGAGGATAAAAATGAAGGAATATGTATATAAACGAAGGAAATGTTGATCATATCAAGCGAATGGGCATCAAAATGAAGGAAATATGCATCGAAGCGAAGGAAATGTTGATAATAACAAGAGAATGAGGATCAAAATGACGGAATATGTATTGAAACGAATGAAATGTTGATCATATAAAGCGACTGTGCATCAAATGAAGGAAATATACATCGAAACGAAAGAAATATTGATCATAACAAGGGAATGAGCATCAAAATGATGGAAATATGCATCGAAGCGAAGGAAATGTTTTTAGTAATGAGAAAATGAGCATCAAAATGAATGAAACATGCATCGAAACGAAGGAAATGTTGATCATAACAAGCGAATGAGCATCAAAAATGAAGGAAATGTGCATCGAAACGAAGGAAATGTTGATCATAACACGCGAATGAGCATCAAAATGAAGGAATATGCATCGAAACGAAGGAAATGTTGATCATATAACAAGCGAATGAGAATCAAAATGAACGAAATATGCTTCGAAACAAAGGAAACGTTGATCATAACATACAAATGTGAATCAAAATGAAGGAATTTGCATCAAAACGAAGGAAATTTGATCATAACAAGCGAATGAGCATCAAAATGAAGGACATATGCATAGAAACAACGAAAATGTTGATCATAACAAGCAAATGAGCATCAAAATGAAGGAAATACGCATCGAAACGAAGGAAATGTTGTTCGTAATGTGAAAAAGAACATCAAAATGAAGGAAACATGCATCTAAACAAAGGAAATGTTGATCATTACAAGCGAATGAGCATCAAAATGAAGGAAATGTGCGTCGAAACGATGGAAATGTTGATTATAACAAGAGAATGAGCATCAAAATAAAGGAAATACGCATCGAAGCGAAGGAAATGTTGATAATAACAAGCGAATGTGGATCAAAATGAAGGAATATGTATCGAAACGAAGGAAATGTTGATCATATCAAGCGAATGGGCATCAAAATGAATGAAATATCCATCGAAGCGAATGAAATGTTGATCATAACATGCGAATGAGCATCAAAATGAAGGAATATGCATCTAAACAAAGGAAATGTTGATAATAACAAGAGAATGGGGATCAAAATGACGGAATATGTATCGAAACGAAGGAAATGTTGATCATATAAAGCGAATGGGCATCTAAATGAAGGAAATATGCATCTAAACGAAAGAAATGTTGATCATAACAAGCGAATGATCATCAAAATGAAGGAATATGCATAGAAACGAAGGAAATGTTGATCATATAACAATCGAATGAGAATCAAAATGAAGGAAATATTCTTTTAAACAAAGGAAATGTTGATCATAACATGCGAATGAGAATCAAAATGAAGAAATTTGCATCAAAACGAAGGAAATTTTATCATAACAAGCGAAGCGAATGAGCATCAAAATGAAGGAAATATACATCGAAACGAAGAAAATGTTGATCATAACAAGCGAATGAGCATCAAAATGAAGGATATAAGCATTGAAACGAAGGAAATATTGATCATAACATGTGAACGAGCATCAAAATGAAGGCATATGCATCGAAACGAAGGAAATGTTTATCATATAACAAGCGAATGAGCATCAAAATGAAGGAAATATGCATCGAAACGAAGGAAATGTTGATCATATAACAAGCAAATGTGAATCAAAATGAAGATAATATGCTTCGAAACGAAGGAAACGTTGATCATAACATGCGAATGAGAATTAAAATGAAGGAAATATGCATCGAAGCGAAGGAAATGTTGATCATATCAAGCGAATGGGCATCAAAATGAAGGAAATATGCATCGAAGCGAAGGAAATATTGATAATAACAAGCGAAGGAAAGGTTTTTAGTAATGAGAAAATGAGCATCAAAATGAAGGAAACATGTATTGAAACGAAGGAAATGTTTATCATAACAAGCGAATGAGCATCAAAATGAAGGAAATGTGCGTCGAACCGAAGGAAATGTTGATCATAACAAGCGAATGAGAATCTAAATGAAGGAAATATGCATCGAAGCGAAGGAGATGTTGTTAATAACAAGCGAATAAGGATCAAAATGAAGGAATATGTATAGAAACGAAGGAAATGTTGATCATATCAAGCGAATGGGCATCAAAATGAAGGAAATATGCATCGAAGCGAAGGAAATGTTGATAATGACAAGAGAATGAGGATCGAAATGACGGAATATGTATCGAAATGAAGGAAATGTTGATCATATAAAGCGAATGGGCATCAAAATGAAGGAAATATGCATCAAAACGAATGAAATAATGATCATAACAAGCGAATGAGCATCAAAATGAAGGAAATATGCATCAATGCGAAGGAAAGGTTTTTAGTAATGAGAAAATGAGCATCAAAATGAAGGAAACATGCATAAAAAAGAAGGAAAGGTTGATCATAACAAGCGAATGAGCATCAAAATGAAGGAAATGTGCATCGAAACGAATGAAATGTTGATCATAACAAGCGAATGAGAATCTAATGAAGGAAATGTGCATCCAAACGAAGGAAATGTTGATCATAACATACTTATGAGCATCAAAATGAAGGAATATGCATCGAAGCGAAGGAAATGATCATATAAAGCCAAGGAGAATCAAAATGAAAGAAATATGCATCAAAATGAAGAAAATGTTGATCATAACAAGCGAATGAGCATCAAAATGAAGGAAATATACATCGAAACGCAGGAAATGTTGATCATAACATGTGAACGAGCATCAAAATGAAGGAGTATGCATCGAAACGAAGGAAATGTTGATCATATAACAAGCGAATGTGAATCAAAATGAAGATAATAAGCTTCGAAACGAAGGAAACATTGATCATAACATGTGAAAGAGAATCAAAATGAAGGAATTTGCATCGAAACGAAGGAAATGTTGATCATTACAAGCGAATGAACATCAAAATGAAGGAAATGTGCGTCGAAACGATGGAAATGTTGATCATAACAAGCGAATGAACATCAAAATAAAGGAAATATGCATCGAAATAAAGCAAATATTGATTGTAATGAGAGAATGAGCATCAAAATGAAGGAAACATGCATCTAAACAACGGAAATGTTGATCATAAAACGCGAATGAGCATCAAAATGAAGAAATATGCATCGAAACGAAAGAAATATTGATCATATAACATGCAAATGAGAATCAAAATGAAGAAATATACTTCGAAACGAAGGAAACGTTGATTATAACATGCGAATGAGAATCAAAATGAAGGAAATATGCATCGAAGCGAAGGAAATGTTGATAATAACAAGCGAATGAGGATCAAAATGAAGGAATATGTATAGAAACGAAGGAAATGTTGATCATATCAAGCGAATGGGCATCAAAATGAAGGAAATATGCATCAAAGCGAAGGAAATGTTGATAATAACAAGTGAATGAGGATCAAAATGGCGGAATATGTATCGAAACGAAGGAAATGTTGATCATATAAAGCGAATGTGCATCAAATGAAGGAAATATACATCGAAACGAAAGAAATATCGATCATAACAAGCGAATGAGCATCAAAATGATGGAAATATGCATCGAAGCAAAGGAAATGTTTTTAGTAATGAGAAAATAAGCATCAAAATGAATGAAACATGCATCGAAACGAAGGAAATATTGATCATAACAAGCGAATGAGCATCAAAATGAAGGAAATATGCATCGAAACGAAGGAAATGTTGATCATAACAAGCGAATGAGAATCTAAATGAAGGAAATATGCATCGAAGCGAAGGAAATATTTATAATAATAAGCGAATGAGGATCAAAATGAAGGAATATGTATATAAACGAAGGAAATGTTGATCATATCAAGCGAATGGGCATCAAAATGAGGGAAATATGCATCAAAGCGAAGGAAATATTGATAATAACAAGCGAATGAGGATCAAAATGACAGAATATGTATTGAAACGAAGGAAATGTTGATCATATAAACTTAATGGGCATCAAAATGAAGGAAATATGCATCGAAACGAAGGAAATGTTGATCATAACAATCGAATGAGCATCAAAATGAAGGAAATATGCATCGAAGAGAAGGAAATGTTGATAATAACAAGAGAATGAGGATCAAAATGACGGAATATGTATCGAAACGAAGGAAATGTTGATCATATAAAGCGAATGGGCATCATAATGAAGGAAATATGAATCAAAACAAAGGAAATGTTAATTATAACATGAGAATGAGCATCAAAATGAATGAATATGCATCGAAACGAGGGACATATTGATCATAACAAGTGAATGAGCATCAAAATGAAGGAAATATGCATCGATGCGAAGGAAAGGTTTTTAGTAATGAGAAAATGAGCATCAAAATGAATGAAACATGCATAAAAAAGAAGGAAAGGTTGATCATAACAAGCGAATGAGCATCAAAATGAAGGAAATGTGCATCGAAACGAAGGAAATGTTGATCATAACAAGCGAATGAGAATCTAAATGAAGGAAATATGCATCGAAGTGAAGGAAATGTTGTTAATAACAAGCGAATGAGGATCAAAATGAAAGAATATGTATAGAAACGAAGGAAATGTTGATCATATCAAGCGAATGGGCATCAAAATGAAGGAAATATGCATCGATGCGAAGGAAATGTTGATAATGACAAGCGAATGAGGATCAAAATAACGGAATATGTATCGAAATGAAGGAAATGTGGATCATATAAAGCGAATGGGTATCAAAATGAAGGAAATATGCATCGAAACGAATGAAATATTGATCATAACAAGCGAATGAGCATTAAAATGAAGGAAATATGCATCGAAGCGAATGAAAGGTTTTTAGTAATGAGAAAATGAGCATCAAAATGAAGGAAACATGCATCGAAACGAAGGAAATGTTGATCATAACAAGCGAATGATCATCAAAAAGAAGGAAATGTGCGTCGAAACGAATGAAATGTTGATCATAACAAGCGAATGAGAATCTAATGAAGGAAATGTGCATCCAAACGAAGGAAATGTTGATCATAACATGCTTATGAGCATCAAAATGAAGGAATATGCATCGAAGCGAAGGAAATGATCATATAAAGCGAAGGAGAATCAAAATAAAAGAAATATGCATCAAAATGAAGGAAATGTTGATCATAACAAGCGAATGAGCATCAAAATGAAGGAAATATACATCGAAACGAAGGAAATGTTGATCATAACATGTGAACGAGCATCAAAATGAAGGAGTATGCATCGAAACGAAGGAAATGTTGATCATATAACAAGCGAATGTGAATCAAAATGAAGATAATAAGCTTCGAAACGAAGGAAACGTTGATCATAACATGTGAAAGAGAATCAAAATGAAGGAATTTGCATCGAAACGAAGGGAATGTTGATCATAACATGTGAATGAGCATCAAAATGAAGGAAATATGTATCGAAATGAAGAAAATGTTGATCATAACAAGCGAATGAGCATCAAAATGAAGGAAATATGCATCAAAATGAAGGAAATGATGATCGTAATGAGAAAATGAGCATCAAAATGAAGGGAATATGCATCGAAACGAAGGAAATGTTGATCATAACAAGCGAATTAGCATCAAAATTAAGGAAATATGCATCGAAGTGAAGGAATTGTTTTTTATAATGAGAAAATGAGCATCAAAATGAAGGAAACATGCATCGAAATGAAGGAAATGTTGATCATAACAAGCGAATGAGAGTTATAATTAAGGAATATGTATCGAAACGAAGGAAATGTTTATCATAACAAGCGAATGGGCATCAAAGTGAAAGAAATATGCATCGAAAAGAAGGAAATGTTGATCATAACACGCGAATGAGCATCAAAATAAAGGAACATGCATCGAAACGAAGGAAATGTTTATTATATAATAAGAGAATGAGAATCAAAATGAAGGAAATAAGCTTCGAAACGAAGGAAACGTTGATCATAACATGCGAATGAGAATCAAAATGAAGGAATTCGCAACGAAATGAAGGAAACGGTGATCATAACAAACGAATGAGCATCAAAATGAAGGAAATATGCATCGAAACAAAAAAAAAATTGATAATAACAAGCGAATGAGCATCAAAATAAAGGAAATATGCATCAAAATGAAGGAAATATTGATCGTAATGAGAGAATGAGCATCAAAATGAAGGAAACATGCATCTAAACAAAGGAAATGTTGATCATAAAATGCGAATGAGCATCAAAATGAAGGAATATGCATCGAAACGAAGAAAATATTGATCATAACACGCGAATGAGCATCAAAATGAAGGAATATGCATCGAAACGAAGGAAATGTTGATCATATGACAACCGAATGAGAATCAAAATGAAGGAAATATGCTTCGAAACAAAGGAAACGTTGATCATAACATACGAATGTGAATCAAAATGAAGGAATTTGCATCAAAACGAAGGAAATTTGATCATAACAAACGAATGAGCATCAAAATGAAGGAAATATGCATCGAAACGAAGGAAATGTTGTTCGTAATGTGAAAAAGAACATCAAAATGAAGGAAACATGCATCAAATCAAAGGAAATGTTGATCATTACAAGCGAATGAGCATCAAAATGAAGGAAATGTGCGTCGAAACGATGGAAATGTTGATCATAACAAGCGAATGAACATCAAAATAAAGGAAATATGCATCGAAATGAAGCAAATATTGATCGTAATGAGAGAATGAGCATCAAAATGAAGGAAACATGCATCTAAACAACGGAAATGTTGATCATAAAACGCGAATGAGCATCAAAATGAAGAAATATGCATCGAAACGAAGGAAATATTGATCATATAACATGCAAATGAGAATCAAAATGAAGAAATATACTTCGAAACGAAGGAAACGTTGATTATAACATGCGAATGAGAATCAAAATGAAGGAAATATGCATCGAAGCGAAGGAAATGTTGATAATAACAAGCGAATGAGGATCAAAATGAAGGAATATGTATAGAAACGAAGGAAATGTTGATCATATCAAGCGAATGGGCATCAAAATGAAGGAAATATGCATCGAAGCGAAGGAAATGTTGATAATAACAAGTGAATGAGGATCAAAATGGCGGAATATGTATCGAAACGAAGGAAATGTTGATCATATAAAGCGAATGTGCATCAAATGAAGGAAATATACATCGAAACGAAAGAAATATCGATCATAACAAGCGAATGAGCATCAAAATGATGGAAATATGCATCGAAGCAAAGGAAATGTTTTTAGTAATGAGAAAATAAGCATCAAAATGAATGAAACATGCATCGAAACGAAGGAAATATTGATCATAACAAGCGAATGAGCATCAAAATGAAGGAAATATGCATCGAAACGAAGGAAATGTTGATCATAACAAGCGAATGAGAATCTAAATGAAGGAAATATGCATCGAAGCGAAGGAAATATTTATAATAATAAGCGAATGAGGATCAAAATGAAGGAATATGTATATAAACGAAGGAAATGTTGATCATATCAAGCGAATGGGCATCAAAATGAGGGAAATATGCATCAAAGCGAAGGAAATATTGATAATAACAAGCGAATGAGGATCAAAATGACAGAATATGTATTGAAACGAAGGAAATGTTGATCATATAAAGTTAATGGGCATCAAAATGAAGGAAATATGCATCGAAACGAAGGAAATGTTGATCATAACAATCGAATAAGCATCAAAATGAAGGAAATATTCATCGAAGAGAAGGAAATGTTGATAATAACTAGAGAATGAGGATCAAAATGACGGAATATGTATCGAAACGAAGGAAATGTTGATCATATAAAGCGAATGGGCATCATAATGAAGGAAATATGAATCAAAACAAAGGAAATGTTAATTATAACATGAGAATGAGCATCAAAATGAATGAATATGCATCGAAACGAGGGACATATTGATCATAACAAGTGAATGAGCATCAAAATGAAGGAAATATGCATCGATGCGAAGGAAAGGTTTTTAGTAATGAGAAAATGAGCATCAAAATGAATGAAACATGCATAAAAAAGAAGGAAAGGTTGATCATAACAAGCGAATGAGCATCAAAATGAAGGAAATGTGCATCGAAACGAAGGAAATGTTGATCATAACAAGCGAATGAGAATCTAAATGAAGGAAATATGCATCGAAGTGAAGGAAATGTTGTTAATAACAAGCGAATGAGGATCAAAATGAAAGAATATGTATAGAAACGAAGGAAATGTTGATCATATCAAGCGAATGGGCATCAAAATGAAGGAAATATGCATCGATGCGAAGGAAATGTTGATAATGACAAGCGAATGAGGATCAAAATAACGGAATATGTATCGAAATGAAGGAAATGTGGATCATATAAAGCGAATGGGTATCAAAATGAAGGAAATATGCATCGAAACGAATGAAATATTGATCATAACAAGCGAATGAGCATTAAAATGAAGGAAATATGCATCGAAGCGAATGAAAGGTTTTTAGTAATGAGAAAATGAGCATCAAAATGAAGGAAACATGCATCGAAACGAAGGAAATGTTGATCATAACAAGCGAATGAGCATCAAAAAGAAGAAAATGTGCGTCGAAACGAATGAAATGTTGATCATAACAAGCGAATGAGAATCTAATGAAGGAAATGTGCATCCAAACGAAGGAAATGTTGATCATAACATGCTTATGAGCATCAAAATGAAGGAATATGCATCGAAGCAAAGGAAATGATCATATAAAGCGAAGGAGAATCAAAATAAAAGAAATATGCATCAAAATGAAGGAAATGTTGATCATAACAAGCGAATGAGCATCAAAATGAAGGAAATATACATCGAAACGAAGGAAATGTTGATCATAACATGTGAACGAGCATCAAAATGAAGGAGTATGCATCGAAACGAAGGAAATGTTGATCATATAACAAGCGAATGTGAATCAAAATGAAGATAATAAGCTTCAAAACGAAGGAAACATTGATCATAACATGTGAAAGAGAATCAAAATGAAGGAATTTGCATCGAAACGAAGGGAATGTTGATCATAACATGTGAATGAGCATCAAAATGAAGGAAATATGTTTCGAAATGAAGAAAATGTTGATCATAACAAGCGAATGAGCATCAAAATGAAGGAAATATGCATCAAAATGAAGGAAATGATTATCGTAATGAGAAAATGAGCATCAAAATGAAGGGAATATGCATCGAAACGAAGGAAATGTTGATCATAACAAGCGAATTAGCATCAAAATTAAGGAAATATGCATCGAAGTGAAGGAAATGTTTTTTATAATGAGAAAATGAGCATCAAAATGAAGGAAACATGCATCGAAATGAAGGAAATGTTGATCATAACAAGCGAATGAGAGTTAAAATTAAGGAATATGTATCGAAACGAAGGAAATGTTTATCATAACAAGCGAATGGGCATCAAAGTGAAAGAAATATGCATCGAAAAGAAGGAAATGTTGATCATAACACGCGAATGAGCATCAAAATGAAGGAACATGCATCGAAACGAAGGAAATGTTTATTATATAATAAGAGAATGAGAATCAAAATGAAGGAAATAAGCTTCGAAACGAAGGAAACGTTGATCATAACATGCGAATGAGAATCAAAATGAAGGAATTCACAACGAAACGAAGGAAATGGTGATCATAACAAGCGAATGAGCATCAAAATGAAGGAAATATGCATCGAAACAAAGAAAATTTTGATAATAACAAGCGAATGAGCATCAAAATAAAGGAAATATGCATCAAAATGAAGGAAATATTGATCGTAATGAGAGAATGAGCATCAAAATGAAGGAAACATGCATCTAAACAAAGGAAATGTTGATCATAAAATGCGAATGAGCATCAAAATGAAGGAATATGCATCGAAACGAAGAAAATATTGATCATAACAAGCGAATGAGCATCAAAATGAAGGAATATGCATCGAAACAAAGAAAATTTTGATAATAACAAGCGAATGAGCATCAAAATAAAGGAAATATGCATCGAAATGAAGGAAATATTGATCGTAATGAGAGAATGAGCATCAAAATGAAGGAAACATGCATCTAAACAAAGGAAATGTTGATCATAAAACGCGAATGAGCATCAAAATGAAGGAATATGCATCGAAACGAAGGAAATGTTGATCATATAACAACCGAATGAGAATCAAAATGAAGGAAATATGCTTCGAAACAAAGGAAACGTTGATCATAACATACGAATGTGAATCAAAATGAAGGAATTTGCATCAAAACGAAGGAAATTTGATCATAACAAACGAATGAGCATCAAAATGAAGGAAATATGCATCGAAACGAAGGAAATGTTGTTCGTAATGTGAAAAAGAACATCAAAATGAAGGAAACTTGCATCAAATCAAAGGAAATGTTGATCATTACAAGCGAATGAGCATCAAAATGAAGGAAATGTGCGTCGAAACGATGGAAATGTTGATCATAACAAGCGAATGAACATCAAAATAAAGGAATTATGCATCGAAATGAAGCAAATATTGATCGTAATGAGAGAATGAGCATCAAAATGAAGGAAACATGCATCTAAACAACGGAAATGTTGATCATAAAACGCGAATGAGCATCAAAATGAAGAAATATGCATCGAAACAAAAGAAATATTGATCATATAACATGCGAATGAGAATCAAAATGAAGGAAATATGCTTCGAAACGAAGGAAACGTTGATTATAACATGCGAATGAGAATCAAAATGAAGGAAATATGCATCGAAGCGAAGGAAATGTTGATAATAACAAGCGAATGAGGATCAAAATGAAGGAATATGTATATAAACGAAGGAAATGTTGATCATATCAAGCGAATGGGCATCAAAATGAAGGAAATATGCATCGAAGTGAAGGAAATGTTGATAATAACAAGTGAATGAGGATCAAAATGGAGGAATATGTATCGAAACGAAGGAAATGTTGATCATATAAAGCGAATGTGCATCAAATGAAGGAAATATACATCGAAACGAAAGAAATATCGATCATAACAAGCGAATGAGCATCAAAATGATGGAAATATGCATCGAAGCGAAGGAAATGTTTTTAGTAATGAGAAAATAAGCATCAAAATGAAGGAAAAATGCATCGAAACGAAGGAAATGTTGATCATAACAAGCGAATGAGCATCAAAATGAAGGAAATGTGCATCGAAACGAAGGAAATGTTGATCACAACAAGCGAATGAGAATCTAAATGAAGGAAATATGCATCGAAGCGAAGGAAATGTTGATAATAACAAGCGAATGAGGATCAAAATGAAGGAATATGTATAGAAACGAAGGAAATTTTTATCATATCAAGCGAATGTGCATTAAAATGAAGGAAATATGTATCAAAGCAAAGGAAATATTGATAATAACAAGCGAATGAGGATCAAAATGACAGAATATGTATCGAAACGAAGGAAATGTTGATCATATAAAGTTAATGGGCATCAAAATGAAGAAAATATGCATCGAAACGAAGGAAATGTTGATCATAACAAGAGAATGAGGATCAAAATGACGGAATATGTATCGAAACGAAGGAAATGTTGATCATATAAAGCGAATGGGCATCAAAATGAAGGAAATATGAATCAAAACGAAGGAAATGTTAATTATAACATGAGAATGAGCATCAAAATGAATGAATATGCATCAAAACGAGGGAAATATTGATCATAACAAGCGAATGAACATCAAAATGATGGAAATATGCATCGAAACGAAGGAAATGTTGATCATAACACGCGAATGAGCATCAAAATGAAGGAATATGCATCGAAACGAAGGAAATGTTGATCATATAACAAGCGAATGAGAATCAAAATGAAGGAAATATGCTTTGAAACAAAGGAAACGTTGATCATAACATACGAATGTGAATCAAAATGAAGGAATTTACATCAAAACGAAGGAAATTTGATCATAACAAGTGAATGAGCATCAAAATGAAGGAAATATGCATCGAAACAACGAAAATTTTGATCATAACAAGCGAATGAGCATCAAAATGAAGGAAATACACATCGAAACGAAGGAATTGTTGTTCGTAATGTGAAAAAGAACATCAAAATGAAGGAAACATGCATCTAAACAAAGGAAATGTTGATCATTACAAGCGAATGAGCATCAAAATGAAGGTAATGTGATCGAAACGATGGAAATGTTGATCATAACAAGCGAATGAGCATCAAAATGAAGGAAATATGCATCGAAGTGAAGGAAATGTTGATAATAACAAGCGAATGAGGATCAAAATGAAGGAATATGTATCGAAACGAAGGAAATGTTGATCATATCAAGCGAATGGACATCAAAATGAATGAAATATCCATCGAAGCGAATGAAATGTTGATCATAACATGCGAATGAGCATCAAAACAAAGGAATATGCATCTAAACAAAGGAAATGTTGATAATAACAAGAAAATAAGGATCAAAATGACGGAATATGTATCGAAACGAAGGAAATGTTGATCATATAAAGCCAATGGGCATCTAAATGAAGAAAATATGCATCAAAACGAAAGAAATGTTGATCATAACATGCGAATGAGCATCAAAATGAAGGAATATGTATCGAAACGAAGGAAATATTGATCATAACAAGCAAATGAGCATCAAAATGAAAGAAATATATATCGAAACGAAGGAAATGTTGATCATAACACGCGAATGAGCATCAAAATGAATGAATATGCATCGAAACGAAGGAAATGTTGATCATATAACAAGCGAATGAGAATCAAAATGAAGGAAATATGCTTCGAAACAAAGGAAATGTTCATCATAACATGCGAATGAGAATCAAAATGAAGAAATTTGCATCAAAACGAAGGAAATTT